>OZ020292.1:11498195-11539201 GCA_963971205.1 Aethes cnicana
ATAGCTTAGCTAGCTCTATATTATCAAATCTAAAGGAAACTCAAGAATCCCTAGCGAATAATACATGTCTGAGTTCGTCTGTATGCGGTTCGTTTTTCATTGAACCCACCACTCCACAGGAAGTACTCGGCCTTATTAATATGCTTGATGCACGAAGCGCCCCTGGGCCCGACGGTATTGGCAATGGTCTTCTAAAGGAAATTGGTGACATGATCTCTGAGCCTCTCTCTACCATCTTTAACCGCAGTATTTCTTCGGGCTGTTTTCCACAGAAATGGAAAACTGCTTCAGTCATACCGATCCATAAGGGTGGGCCTTCTGATACCCCTAGCAATTTCCGCCCGATTTCTCTTTTGGGTGCCTTTTCTAAACTACTCGAGCGGGTGATTAATAAACGTTTCGGCAAATTCCTTGAGCAAAATCGTCTTCTCTCCGACCGTCAGTTTGGTTTTCGGTCCGGCAAATCCACCGAAGATGCTGTATCCCTGTTGTTGGACAAAGTTACATATGATCTCGATAGGAATCGAAACTGTGTCGCTGTTTTTCTTGATTTAGCTAAAGCTTTTGATACGGTTTCGATTCCTATCCTTCTTAAAAAGTTAGAGTACCTCGGAGTCCGCGGAATTGCTCTAGAGTGGTTTAGAAGCTATCTGTCGGGCAGGAGTCAGGTGGTTAAAATTGGTGATAGAATCAGCGGGTCAGAGTCTTTGTCCTTTGGTGTGCCACAGGGCAGTATTTTGGGACCTACTCTTTTCAATACGTACATTAATGATCTTATGTCCCTCAATATTGATAATTGTGAATTTATATGTTATGCGGATGACACAGTTTTATTGTTTCATGGCCTGTCCTGGCATGAAGTACAAGATGCAGCACTTTTAGGATTAAAAAAAGTAACCACCTGGCTTAATAACAATCTCTTGACCCTCAATGAAAATAAAACGCAATACTTGTGCTTTCACAAAACTGCTTCTTCTCGTCCCAATATCCCAATGAGCTGTCTTAAATTACATGCCCCAGACTGTGTGATTCCCTTATGTACATGCACCTGCACTAGTATAAATAGGGTTAGTTCTTTGAAATACCTTGGAATCATGTTGGACGAAAATCTTAATTTTAAAAATCATATATCCGTTACCGCCGGCAGAGTACGAAAATTAATATATGTTATGAAACTGCTGAGAAATTGCGGCGATAAACACCTAATAAAAATGGTTTACTATGCGCTTTGCCAGCCTATTTTAAATTACTGCATTCTTGCTTGGGGCGGTTGCCCCAAGACCACATTGATTCTCCTCGAAAGATCTCAAAGGGCTTTGCTCAAGGTCTTTCTTCTGAAGCCTCGGCGTTACCCTACGGCAGCCCTTTACAAGGAAGCTCAAGTTTTAAGTATACGGAAATTGTACCTATTAAGAACTGCAGTCTATATGCATAAGCAAACCCTACGTCTACCTACATACACAGAGATGCTAAAAATGCGCGTTTTCAGGGTACCTACGGTTCCTATTAGGACAGCTTTTGCAAAGCGTTTCAAAACGTTTCTTTTCCCTCATATTTATAATTTTATGGTTAAAAAATGCGATTTAAAGCGTTGCCGTCTTCCTGAAGCGCAAAAGAGGCTAATGTGTGTAATATCCACGCTAACATACGAGGAAGCAGAAACTGTCCTAAAATAAATGACTACTTCGCTACTTACTTCTATGCTTCGTAAAAAAACCTTATATTCTCCCCCCCCCCCCTCCCCCACTCTTTATCCTCACTACTTGTGCAACCCCACACTCACACACACTCCACACTCATATTCACACTCACTCACGACTATCTCAGTCATCTCAAGAATACTTCACATCGCAGTATGCAGTCTAACTACGTTAAGTGCTTATTTATAGAAATATATATATATATATTATTTTAACATTATATATTACAGTAACTATTCCTTTTATGCCATGTATATTGTCATATAATATCATTCTTTCCTTTGTATTAGTATTTAGCCGCAGTGAAATTATGTGTTAACTGTGTTTGATTTGATTCCCACGATACAGGCCTTGCCTAGTGTGGGTGTCACTGCTAAACGGTAAAATAGTGTGTACAACTTTGAGAAATAAATAAATTTGTATTTTGTATTTGTATTTGTATATCAATATCCACACAATTCGTCAGAAAGAGGACGGACATTAATATCCACCATTGGCTTCGTCAAAAATAAACCACAAAAACTAAATATCCATCTTACTGTACTAATTCAATTCAGATCATCTACCCTGTCTCACTTGGAAATAACCAATTCTCTTCCAACAGACAAGCGTCGTTCGACATCGCCCTGGAATCTGTGGCCGAGTCGAACCCGGACCCGAAGGACGACAAGGACGAAACCAAGATGGCCGCGCGGTGATACCGCAAGATGGCGGCCGCCGCGCCGCCCTGGTGCGTGCGCCTGCGCAGCGCGCCGGCCTCTAGTACCGCCCGCTAAGGGAGAAATAGGACTGCATAGATACAGTGCATGTGAATGACGTCAGAAATCAGACAAAACCCGTTGTGAATGCCGCTTAGTTTGCAATCCCTAAGATTTTTTCTGTACGGAAACAAACCTTTCTGCCCCACTTGTCATCAAAGTGGATAGCTTGGACTGTGGGAGATAGAGATATTCTCCTTCTGGTGCCTCTCCAACTATAATATTTATAGTGAAGGTTGGCAGTCAGCTCTGCATACTACGCCCGATCCTAGGCGAGAGTGAAAAGTCCCGCGGCACTCGTGATCCCAGTCCACTCGCGTATGTTGCGCAACCACGACTTCTTTCTACGGCCGACTGATCTTTTGCCGGCAACTTTGCCCATCATTATAAGCTGCAAGATCTCATATCGAGAAGGAAGTTAGTAATAAAGAAGCGCAATCTTTATATTTCCACAAGTGTCCACCGAATCTGAATAATTTGATGGCGCTGCGGTCGCAACTGTAAAATGTCAAGTGTCAAGCCACCTAGTCGCCTAATCTGCAGAAGCGCCTTTAGATGGCACTGCTGGCGCGGGTGGGGACGAAAACGTTTAATTAAACTTTCCATAGTTGGACCATGTTGGACTTTCATTTAACACTTCGATGAGAAGTGGCGTATGGAAGGTTCATTTTCGTACAGAAAAAGTACCGATTGTCTTGGGAATCGCAAACCAAGTGGAATTCATAATGCGGCCCTCTGATCTGTCCTTCAAATGTGGTTGAAAAAACTCGCCAGAAGAATATAGGTGCGATGTACAACCAAATAAGAATGAGCATTGGATTTAGAATTCTATTTTAATCTTATCCAGTTCGATAGCGTCGGTACTAGACACCTTATACAAGAGATTTTTTAAAATATTTTCATGCATTTTTTGCCTTTATAGTTTCTAGATTTCTAAGTCATTTTCGTTTTGTACTTAAAGCTAATGGTGACAAAAAGTGAGGTATAGCAATTATCTAGTGGTGCGGAGATGATATTTTTTTATATATTAGTATAGTTGAAATATTGTAAATATTTTGACATTTTAAATACTTAATTCCTCTACTAGTCCCAAGATTTTGAACGATATTGTAAATATGGTATTTTTGCCCTTTTTATCTAATCTAAGGACTGCACATTATGAAACATTGCCTATAATGTTATTTCAAATATCATATTTCAAGTTTCGTTTCAATATTTCACAATCAAACACAGCTACTTTCGAGTACGTACTTTATTTTATACTTGTAGTTATTCGTAAACGTGTGACTTTTATTATATTGTTGTATATTGTTAATAATGTTTGCCTTATTTTACTGTAAGTACCTACTTAAAGATATGGTAACTGACGTGTAATAAATACTTTGACCGAAGCTTATTCATTAAATTTAATTTTTATCACTTATTAATAAAAATTGCTCAATGCATTCAATCATGTGAGTAGAGACTTAATAGCTTTCTTATTGATACTTATAAAAATGACGATTTATATACGAAACTTTGTCTCTATCCTCGATTTAAAACGCCCAATTATTTTTTTGAAATGCTAATTAGGTTACAAGTTCACTTTTCAACTGTTCACTATGGAACATGATGCTGGTTTTACCGCAAAAAAAATACTATAATGAATTTATATATGTTTTAAGTACCTATTTTATTATGAATAACGGCTAAGTAATTGATATAATATCATTACTTGGCGGAAATCAATGATGAATAAGATGACCTTGCTTTGCTAATTAAAACGAAAGCGCTCGGAATACTTTAGAGCGGAAAAAAAAGCTTTTTAAGGCCGTTCCCTGACCCAGCATCGTCAAATTGCTCATGTAAGATCATACTTTTTTAAGAAATGTTAGAAGTTAAAAATATGAAAAAAAAAAACATATGTTATATTTGATTATATCATCATTACATTGACAGCTTTTGTTACATACTCACGAAACTTCGCTCGATACAATTTACATAATTGCAAAGTAACCTCTAACTCGGACCTTTAATCCAACTTTACTCCAGTTTATTATATCAAACAGTGTAAAACTAAATATAACAGAAAAAATATCCATATTATATATGCATACATTGACAGCTTTATAAACGCCATGTTTTTAGATGGTAAGTATTTTATAGAAATTAAAACGCGTTAAATACTAACTAAATCGGGCGTTCTGTGCGTAGCGCTTTCTCTTTCACTCGTTGCACGAGTGACAGTGACGGCTGGGCTGGGTATAGGAACGGCCTTAACCAATTTAAAAATGAGATTATTCTACAAAAGTATGTATAAGACAAGCCCATCCATCTACGTCACATTAACAATGCCGTGACTGATAGCATCGAAGTTATAACAAAATTTTAATTCCATTTTCTGATGAAAATGACGCCTTCTCGAGGTAAACTAGCCAGGAGGTTAGGTCTCGAAAAAATATAGACTTGTAAATTTGTAATATTACCGTTGGATTGTGAAAATCGACATTTATAATCTGTCGCTCACGACTGGGTTCGCGTGATAATAAAACACAGATCAATATTAAGAAATGGTTTTTAAAATTGCATAATGTACAACAGAAGTGTGAATTTAAGAGCAGAGCCTCTTAGCACAGAACTTAAAAAGAGGCATCGAAAATCAGATGTGAAAGTTGTATTTTTGGTAAAAGTAAAAATCATTTTTATTTTGATTTTATTATAACTGTCTTTATCTAAATGGAATGCTGACTTAACATATCTCTGTGTTAGATTTTACTAGAAAAGTTAATTTTACAAAGAAATGATAAAATTTTACCGTTTACCACCTTAAAATGAGGCAGCATCTATTTGTTGATGTACAAATGATTATTTTTCCATCTATGTTTCATAAACCCTTTAATAATAAATTTGCTATGCTAAACTTCAATTCATTATGTTTAGGTCTACTTAAATCAACTTCGTTGCCATAGAATCTTAATATGAAATATGATTCACCCTTCGATTTAGTAAAATAAGTACTTAAAATAGTTTCTTTTTCCTTATAGGCATAGATTTGACCAATCTTGAGTTAAGTAAGCGTTAATTGTAAATCGTAAACGAATTTGTAACAGCCACAGGGTTCCACAACGCAGTCTCCTCATTTTGTATTTGGGTCAATCAACTATTTCTTGTTGTTATTCTGTCCCGTTTACCAGGGGACAAAATGAGAGGGATTTCTTAGAAAACCTGTTACAATATAGAATTCTAACACGCTTAGAAAGTGATTCATTAGGGAAGGGATTGAAAATGGAAAAAACAACCCCACATTTAGTGTATTTAAACCCACAGAATAGCAGTTTTAAAGTGGCCCAGGGGACAGTAACCATGGCAACTATTGACATAAAAAAGTTGATTCACCCATTTATCGTTAAGTTAGAACCGTGTCAAAGTAAAGTAGTTAAGAATTTGAAATATTTCACTTCATTAGCTCGAAAAGGTTCACTTTGACGCTCAATTTCTGCGCGTATCTTAATGTCGTTTTTCGGTCTTTTCCTAGTTACTGGAGATTCAATCAAATACCTAATGGCGTAAGAGCTATTTATTAATCTGTGGTAATTGTCCTAATTTGGCTCGATAACTTGCTATGTATTTGTTAAACCGGTGTGTGTGACTTACTGCGACATGGTTCATTAGCCCTCTCATAGCTTAGGTTAGCCGGTTTTCTGAACCTAGCGCCTGCCAGAAAAACTACTTTTCTTCTAATTGATTTGTTTGCTGAACCTTTTACGGCTTAGGTACTTGATGACCTACTTATGCCATCACGCCTATGGCTCTTTGGAAACTGAGTGTAGCTATTCAGTTTGTTTCAGTAAAGATAAACATACGTCCGTACGTTATTCTAACCTCGGCAACGTACGTAACTAAAACTTAGGGGTGGCACAAAGAGGAACTCTCCCTTTGATGTGGCAGTGTGTGATTAGCAGCCCTGAAACGACGCGTGTTTGAACACTTCGAGCCAAACATGGACGAATTCGAAGTTTGTCAGTCGTGAGGTGGAAATTACAATGAAATAGTTGGAAAGTTTAGCAAATTTACCTATTTTCTGAACCAATATATCTTTTAATACTTCATTCAGTTAGATATCAATATATTATTTAACTGAATTAAGTATATTAATAGAGATATGAAGTTGAGCGAAAAGGGCTTATTGGAATTTATTTCTTTAATTCACTATTGGATATATTTTATGTACTTAAGTTAGTAGATATTCTGGTAGGAGCAGGTTTCCTTGCAAGCGAATGGTCCAATATTTTAACATTGCCTTTCCACGTTGTGATAGAAGTGCGTGACGCTTTTTAATATTGTCATTATATTATTATATATTAATTAAAAATTGTATATATTTAATTAAGGTTTTAAAATTGACTTTGAAATTAAGCTTCAATTTGTTACGAATTAAAGGTACCTTTACAGAATGGGTCAAAATCTATCACTAGATTAGTAGGTAGGTATAGATCGGATTTTTACAAAAAATGTGTTTTTTAGGAATTGAAACTGAATTGGACCCATTCGGTTTAAATACCTGTAAAGTATATAGTGAAATACCTAGCCATCGCTCCCTGTTTCCAAAAATAGCTATTTTTACAAACTAAATCGCAAATGCAGCACAATAAGCATTTTAAACTGTACGCTTGTTTCAATAATTCCATTTTAATAGATACCTTTTAATATGTTATTTTTTCAAAAGTCAAGAAATAAAATGAAATTTTATCTCGCACCTTGTTTTATTATAGGTAATCTTTAGAATAACCTTTTCACCCGAAAGACGCCCACTGCTGGACATAGGCCTCCCCCAGGCTCGCACATATACACTGTCGAACACAAGGTCTCTTCTTGTGTTTTATATTTTTGTTGGTTGGATTATAGGGTCAAGCAAAACTTCGTGACGATATTTTACTCACTCAATCAGCTATCATTTCTAAAGTATGTTATTTAGGTTTTTTTTTGAGTAAGAAAAAAACTCCAAAGAGTAAAAAATATGCTTGGAATCATTGATCTATTATAAGTAAGGATTCACAATCAGTCGGAGAAAAATGGCCCCGTCAAATCCGTAAACAGTTCGGGCACCCGTTTGGCTTCGTTATAAAACGAATTATGGAACGTATTTTCTAATGCCAATGCTCCATATATTTTGACATATTCTGTTAGGCATTGTTTATGCAAATAAATGTACTTTGACTTTAACTTTGGCACTGTTCGTCCATAGTTATTACTTATTATAGATCAATGCTTGGAATCGTTAGAATCCATGGCTGATTCTGTGGGTACAATATTTTGCTATCAATTTAGTAAAAGACTTAAAACAGTGTTAGGAAAAAATAAAACGACTAAAAAATAAAAATACTCCGGTCTCAGACTCCGGGTGCTGAAGCTGTAAAGACATCACATTTCACCTTCCACCACCACCCCTAAAATCATTATTATAGCCGCATTCGATACGTATCGTGCGAGTTCATAATAGGCCCCACACGTGCTGACCTCGAGTCTAATGAATTTACGGCAGGTTCAGAATAGCCGCCTGAGTGACAGTTTGATTTAACTCACTATAGATACGGCATCCTTGTAATATTTGCTAATACAGTTTTTTTTTTCTTTTCGTGAATATCAATGTTTTATTCTAAATTTGAACAAGACAACATAAAATTGGAAAATAAAACCCGACTATTGTTAAAATCCGCCATGTTGTCTCTTTTTTTGTAGGAAATTTACAATATTTCACTAGGACAATGATAAAATCGAATCGACTTTCGGCAAAATCGGGTGTTAGGATAGACATAGGTACAAAGCCACAGACAGTTCGGTTCTCTTCGGATTTCCTAGTTTTCCCGATGGAAAACAGAAGGGCCCCCGCCCCACTCAAAATCATGTAAGGCCGCTTGCACCAAGCGGCTAACCTCGGGTTAGGCCCTTAATTCAGGGTAAGTTGCATCGATCGACTTAACTCGAGTTAGAGGCTAACCCGAGGTTATTAGTGGCGTTGGGGCAAGTCAGGCTGAGTGTATTCATGAAAAATCTTGAATTTTATTCGAGTCGAACTAAAAAACGAAAATTCTGGATTCGCCACTGCGTATATCCATATCTATTATAAAGTTACTAGCTTCTGCCCGCGACTTCGCCCGCGTGGAATTCGGTTATCGCGCTCCCGCGGGAACTATGCGTTTTTCCGGGATGAAAAGTAGCCTATGTCCTTTCCCGGGACTTCAACTATCTCCATGCCAAATTTCATGTAAATCGGTCAAGCGGTTGAAGCGTGAAGAGGTAACAGACAGACAGACAGACAGAGTTACTTTGGCATTTATAATATTATAAAATTAACTAAAAGACGAGCACAAACTAAGTACAGAGACTGGCGACTACCCCACTACAAGACCATGGCTCTTTTTTTTTTTTAATAAAAGATAGTATCTACACTTAACAACATCTAAGTTCGGAGTGATCTGTTCGATTTCGGTCCCATACCTGCGAAGGGGACCCCGTGTAATGGACACACCCGTCGTAATAGGCTGTGTCAACGGTGTTGGCAATAAAGCCTCATTCGTACCTACAGTCAACAGAAAGAGTAGGTGTGTATCTTTGGACTTTTTCGCATTACAATCAGGTTCCAACGGCCTTCCGATTGGTCAAACGTGATCACAGCGGCCAAGTAGGTACATAAATCAAGCGGTCAAATGATCATCTACTTTGGTCGTTGACAGTATGTATTTACATTTTATGAAAAAAAAAGGTTTTCACGTCATGTGTGATGATTATTTAGAATTGATTAAACAAACCCACTCCTGTTTTACCATCCATATTTTACCCAAAGTATTCTATTGGGTTTACAAGTACAACCCACAACTTTATCATTAAATTACCCCCCAATACAAATTATCGAGGCCTCCTTAAAGCCTGAAATTCAGACGGTCCCTTGTCGTGAATTATATATTTCATAAACAAAAAGTATCAGCTCTAAGATAAAAACCAAAGTGTCGGAACTTAGCTCTTCAAATCACAGCCCAGTGGCATTACAGAATTGAAGCCAGAGTCCTAAACAGCTGAATTTATTTAAGACCTTTTGATTCGTGCAGTTTAAAGAGCAAATGGACACCGCCGCCCCGCGGCGCTGTTCGCTAATTTCCCAAGAGATGACCATTTTATAGGATTTTTATTTCACACCTAACGAGTTCCGAGACTGCGTGGGAATATGGACTTTGTGGTGTGGAGGTAGGTTGCACTTTTGGCTTATAGAGATATCATTGGGCATTTTCATTGGCTTATTTTGCTTATGTAGAAGTTTTCCGACTGCATCGAGCTCCAAGTTCGGCTGATTTGGTAGCAATAACGAGGTAAAGTTACTTTGACGACATCTTATAGCAGAAGGAACAAATCAATCGAATATTCAGTAAGGCACTCGGAAACAGTGGTAGCGCATAGAGACTTGATATGGACACTGAAATGTACTTATGAGTAACATAACACCCTTCACCCCAGCGTTAGCTAGAAGAGATCTCTTAAAAGGATAAACTCGCCTTTGTAAAATAACATTTAAGTTTGATTAATTCTAAGTTTTTATAGACATTAAAGAGTTTACATACATACAATACGTAACAAAATTCTCGGAAAGTCGTTTACTATTTTAAGGAAGTAAAGATTTTTTTATTTATTTAATTTTATATCATCACAACAAATATGGCAGTACTGATAAAATGATGGTGCCTGAAACTTTTCCAATCTTTCGAGTTACACCGGAAGACAGGTCGATCCAACAAAGAGTAGCGCAGACCAACCTTGTGCGAAGCCTACTTTGAGCAGTGGATGTCTTTGGATAAAGATGCCTTCTTTTTTGATCTTATGGTATTGGGCTGTATAGTCTGTAAATTCTATCTCGGCGTCTAAAAGAGCCCAGATATGACCAAATTTGCGAAATAAAGTATTTTAGTTAATTTTTCACATAAATCTATTTACTGTATATTTTGTAATTGATTCTCACCATTTACAGACACCAGTTTATACAGCGGCATGCCATTAGTGACCTGATTCCCGATCTGAGGATTTACATAGTACAAAGCACTAGGTACATACCCATTATTAGGTACAGTCACTTCAGCGTACAATCGGCCATTAATTACATACGTATTTGGCACATTAACTGGAACGTATGTATTGGTTTCTTGAGCAAAGTTAGCATTGTTCGTTAACTGTACTGGCCCAATGTTTGATGCAATGTTTGCAGTTTGTAGTGTGGCACCAATATCTGAGATACCATTTGGTGTAGCATACTGCACATTTTGTCCAACATGTGAAGGTTGTTGATTGTTAGTATTTAGCTCAGTAGGTGTTACATATGTTTGTGCAGGTATATTCCCTTGTCCATTTGATAGTGGTATCACATTTGGATTAGATTGCATTGGTTGATAATTTTGAACATTAGCTGCTACAGGAACTAGCATGTAATTACCAGTGCCTCCGAATCTGGACGAAAAGTCTGGTACAGTTTCATTAAAATTTGCTACAGTATTACTCATATTTAATACATTCGTTACATTTTCTGTGATGTTTTGAATCTCATTTTTTACGCTATCATCTTTTAATTCAGCATCAAAATCTACAAGAAGTATATCTGGTTTCTTATCATCGATGATTTTGTCTGTAATTATTTTCTCTGAAACAGGATTCGTAAATACATCCTTCACTTCGACTTCCGGAATAATTTTAGAAACCAAAGGCATTACGATATCTACATTGGCTTTATGGTCTTTCACTTTCACATCATGTATATTAGGATTCTTTACATTGCTCTCTTGATTGACCTTACTGTCATCAGTAATCAAGTGTGAATTGTTATCAGAAGGGAATACAACCGCGTCAGCGTCTCTGACGTTAGTGTCGACTGCTTGATGATCTTGATGATGACCATCAGGTAGGTGTTTGTGAAATCTTCGCAGGAAGCGGCAGTCCACCAATGATGCGCACGCGATGATCAGAGTGATCTGTGAATTTCATAATGATTTTGTTTCATCAGAAATTTCTGGCACAGAGGTATTCCCTCTTAGGCCTCAGGGTAGACAACGCATTCGAGATCTTATGGGAGGTCATAGGATTTCGGTGTCCATGGGCCGCAGTGACCACTTACCATCAGGTGGACTGTGTGCTCGTTTGCCTATACCATTGGTTTAAAAAAACTTGAAAATCAGGGAATATAAAATGATTTCTACAACAAGGCACTTTATACGATACTTACAGTAATGGCACTTGTCGATTGGCATAAAATCAGGTTTTTAGTTGAACGAAATATTTGATTGAAATTTTTTAATTTAGTAGTTGACATGCAAATAAAGCTCACCTGGTAAACATGTATAAACAAATCTCAATTGATTACGTTAATGTCGACACCATTTAGGGTTCAATACTTTGTATGGTTTAACAACACACAAGTATATCGTAATTTTAAATAAATGTCAACTTACCTGCGCAAGAGTCGCCATGTCTTCTCAAACTAGGCGCAAAACGAGCTGAGTGTCGTGGCTATAAAAAAACGATTAACAAGTACCCGGGGATTTTGATGCTTTACGGTTGAAATGTAGAAAGCCGTATTTTTTAATGAAATAACTAACTAATATTGTTTCGTCGTTTCCATGGGTGTACCGATGGGGCAGCTCCCCCCCCCCCCCCCGGATCTTGGTCTTTCCATACTGCCCCGAAAAGATTGATCTCCCCCCCTGGATCTCGAATATGTGCTTGCGCCAAGGGCTATTAAATATCCTGTGCCAACGACGGTGAGAAGCTGGGTACGCCCATGGTAATTTCATTACATTATTGGACGTCCGGACCAACTTAGAAGTAGATAGACCACTGTTGGGCACAGGCCTCCTCTCATCACGAGAGGCCTTGGACTATAAAGTCCCCACGCGGGCCCAGTGCGGATTGGAGACTTCACACACATCCTTGAATTACATCGCAGATGCGTGATGGTTTTCTCACGATGCTTTCCTTCACCGAAAAGCTCAGTGGTAAATTCAAATTGAATTTCGCACATAAATAATTTCAGAGGTGCGAGCCGGATTCGACTCCCGACCCTCCGCATGAGAGGCGGTAGGTCAAACCACTACTTCACCACGGCTTCCCTACTTTCTCAAAGTAAAATAAGTAAGTACCTATTTATTTCTTTAATTTTATAGTTTTGTGTTGTGCTCAGTGGAGATGATCGCCATGTCTCTCTATCACAGGACTTATATACCTATAGTGAATTAGAAGGTGATTAGAATATCTACGGGACCGGCAACGCATTGGCGACGCCTCTGGTGTTACAAATGTCTATAGGCGGCGGTAACCGCTTTCCATCAGGTGGGCCGTCTGCCTGTTTGTCCGTCTATAATAATAATAAAAAAGAAGGGAACAGTTTGTCCAATTGTTTGGGAAGGAAACCATGTACAATGTACAATTTAGCCTAGGTAAGTTAGTTCAGCGATATCAAAACCTTCCAGTATAACTTCAGCCTATTTGCGTACCACTGTTGCAGTATAACTACTTGGCTTCTATTAAGTATACTCGTATTACGGCTTCTATCTATGTAGTACAGCATACAACTGCGATGCATTTAAGCATTGTTTAATAAATCCGTAATATCCGCTGCCCTCGCGTAGCGGCCCTCTGCGGTGAAACCGCGGCATAATTACCATTACCGCTAATTGGTTCGACCACTCATTGCTAACTGATCTGCCGATTGAAATTAACCGATTTGGTGTAACAATTGATATTTGAACATATCTATGTATATTTTAATTTATTGTTCCTGTTTCAGGAAACACTCTGTACACTGTAAGTTGTATACACCCATATGATTCACAATCAGCCGGAGAAAAATGGCCCCGTCAAAACGTGTGCCTGTGCCGTGGTGCCTTCGTTATAAAGAGGCGTTATTAACATATTGGAACGTATTTTCTAACGTCAGTTTGCTCCATATATTTTGACATATTCTGTTAGGCACTGTTCGTCCATATGTTATTACTTATAGTTCAATGTATACACCTTATACCGACATCATCATGGACAAAAAAACCATAAAAATAACACACTGACTTATCGTTTTGAAAGCTTACAAAATTACGTTTAAAAACGTAAGTAACTTATAAAATTACTCGTAACTACTAAATTTTTTCTATAAAATAGTCAAAATCACCGATGCAACTTTCAAACTGAATCATAATAGATTCCAATATCCGTCGAGGGCTACGATGCCACCGACAGATACGCAAATGCACGTTTCTATTTATGACATCCCTGTTAGCTTCGGGAGATAGAAATAGGAAAAATCAGGATCCTGATGGATTTTCTTCGAGTTACCTACTTCAAAAGCACGCCTTTTTATTAACCAATCATGCACATTGAGTCATAATTCTTTTATTTATTGCAATCATAGTATTTTTACATAACTAGGTATGAGGATAACAATAAGCACCCTGTTAGGGTGTAGCAACATCTGGTGTACGTCTTCATACATGTTTTAGGAAGTAAAAGAGTCAAGATCAAAAAGTCTTCTCACAGCCCCAAGAACATATTCTTATCAGATTCTCTCCTCAACACTTGAAACACTTCAGCCGTGTACGGTCTTCGAAAGCCGAAGGTGGAGGCGGTTCGGTGGTCGAAGCCAATGCCCTGACGACCCACAGGGAAGGGGTATAGTTGTGGGCCGGCGTAAGTCATGGTGTAGACTTGGTCGTAGCCCGGGTAGCTGGAACTGGCCACTGCTGTCGCTAGAAAGAGGACCTGGAGAACATAAGGGTAGTCATAATCATATCATCCATCATCGTGTCTGTAGACAAACAGAGGGGTTTCATTGGCGCGGTTGAGTTGATACGATGCGACGCGCAAAATTTTTGGTATAATTTTAGGTGGTTTCAGTCGTGTTATCGGTCCCCTATTTTGAACCATTTTACCCCTTTCCCCGATCTACCCCTGCAGCGGCATTACGTTTGCGTTTGGCCATCCGTTAGCGATGCGCATTGCGACTGGTAGATCTTCAATAATGTAGTATAATCGTATAGAAAAACCACTTCACGTACCTCGTCCTATGACAGTCGTATTCCGCATTGGAAACTGATGGCTAAACTTATGAATGTGAATTCATCCATACTAAATTGATACCAAAATTCATCAAAATCACATAGTGTTGAAAAAGTAGCAAACATCCATCCTCAAATTCATTAGCAAACCAAAAAACTTACCAAAAGTAGCTTCATTGTCGCTGCGCGTGCGCTCGTCTGTGAATCAAAGATGCTCCTGATCCAGGCACAACACGCGATCGATAAATAAATCATAGCATTTTTTATATTCCTTTAGGTAATTGGTTGCGTGGATAAAATAACTTGTAAGTACTTAAACAAAACATTGCAATTTATGATTAAATTGAGCGATATAGCGAATGAACACACAGTGTGGTGGTCTCCAAGACGTCAAATGGGTGAATCAACTTTTTTATGTGAATAGTTGTCATGGTTACGGTCCCCTGAGCCACTTTTAAAACTGCTATTCATACACTAAATGTGGGGTTTCTTTGCCATTTTCAATCCCTTCCCTAATGAATCACTTTCTAAACGTCTTAGAATTCTATATTGTAACAGGTTTTCTAAGAAACCCCTCTCATTTTGTCCCCTAGAAAACGGGATAGAATAACAACAAGAAATAGTTGATTGATCCAAATATCAATTATCTACATATCTCAATCACTATTTTTTAAATAGGTATAAATCTATTTTGTATTGTATTATTTGTGAATTTATAAAAAATACACTTGGCACGACTCAAGAATCTGGACTGAAATGCACACCCAAAGAACGCTGGATTGGTTCCTAAAAAAATATTCCTATTAGCTGGTAGGACCTCGTGCACCTATGAAGACCCGCTGTGTGAAACACATTAGACACCGGGTTTCAGATTCCCTAGATATTAGAGACACCTGGTGCTGTAGGTGTCTATTGGTAGAGGTTTAGGTAAGCATCTTCGAGACAACCAACATTCCCCATCAGGTGAGATAGTGGCCAAATTCACCCGTCTCCAATACAGAAAAGATGGGTCTCAAGGAAAAAAAGTATGAGGTCTTTTCTGCAGTATCTTGCTTTCTCTTTAATTATACACAATGATAGCTAAAACCTAAGTAACGAATAATATTTATTTACTTACACAAAATAGGTAATGCACATATTTAATCTACTACGCTACGTCACATAAAATAATTCAAAATTACAAGTTGAAGACCAGCATGACCTTTCGTCAACTCTCCATTTTGAAAATCTTCCATCTTCCATGATATTTAAATGCTATATAAGTACTTAAATATTTTTATGTATGTAAGTACGTTGAAAACTTCAGACTTTTTTGACAGGTACAGCCACCAGATACGTAGGTCCGTTGCCAGTAAAATTAGTAAGTTACTTAACACTTTTAGATCGTAATGCAGAGCACGACACACGAAGTGAGTGCTGTTCTTGGCAGATAGTAAGGTAAGTAAATGTTTTTCTGTGACAAAAAGTTTACTTAATACCTATAGCCGCTTTCTTTCTAACCATTATTTGAATTCTGTGGAGCTGAGTATGTTCGTTGGCAGTTGTTTCTCAAGGCCCTAGTTCAGTGGCCTCACAGTGCTGGGTTGAGCTTGCACGTTCTGCATCTGCATCATCTGCTGCATGTTTTGCATCATCTGGAGGCTCTGGAGGTTGCCCATCATGTTCTGTACCTGCAACAATTGTCAGCATTTCATAATATCGTAACAAGAGATTACTAAGTAATTCTATTTATAGCTAGGACAGAGTATTGGCTTATAATGACTGCGGACTTTTGCAAAAATCTAAAAAAGAAGGATCATCTGGTGCTGATGGACAGTCTTCTCTTGTACTGTTTGGCCGTGATGAGATGCTAAGGCAATTTCTACAGAACTGATTTAGCCCTAAAGTCCCAAACCCGCTGCCTCGTACTTTGTTCCGGTTAAAGATCGGGTCCCAGTCCCAATGCGACCCCCGGAAGGCTGGGTCTGGGCCTCTGCAGCGCTCGTATAGAAAAACCTCGCGCATCTCGCCCTTTGACTTTGACAGTCGTAATCCGCATCGCAAGCGGATAACCAAAGTGCTCTGCTCTTGTTACAAATGCAGTGAATAATGGTATAATATTTCTTCTCTCTTCTTAAATGTCTATAAGCGCTGTAATGTAATTTGTAAGGTCACGGGACGTCGGTGGATGCAAGCGGCACAGGATCGGTCGGAGTGGCTACCCTCGGGGGAAGCCTATGTCATGCATCGGCATGAAACTTGAGCGGTGGCCTTCGATGCGCAGAAGTCGAAAATAAGGTCTCGTCGGCAGAGGGGCGCTGAAGGTAGCGGGCGCTTTGTGCTTACGACGACAGAAAACAGAATCGTAAACATGCGCAGAAATCCCCTCTACTTTCGCTCACCGCTCAAGATCCGTGCCTGGGGCCTGTATGATGAATGTAATTTGTACGGACCTGCTGTGGAGTCAGCCCCTGGGGCCCGGCCAGCTGGCGTATCATCTGCGCGAGCTGTATCGTGCGGCGCGAGGGCCGACGCCGGCGCAGCGGGAAGTCATCGAAGTAGTCGTCGTCATCGAACAGGTCCAAGATGAACCGCTTCTGGATGCTGTGCGGAAGCTGCTCGGCCGGTTGGAGGGGTTGGATGGATTGGACAGCGTCTGACGGACGGATCGACGCTGCGGTGACAAGTGTTGCGGAGAGGAGACACTGCACATTGTAATGTTTTTTAACCAAATATAAACAGGGGTTTTATTCCGGACGCAAAGGGTATTTCATTGAGAAGCTAAAGGTAACGTCAAAACGTCACGGCGCTCAAATCGAACTCGATTTAGCCACTTAAAATTCAGTTTCAACGTCACTACGTTATTACGTTCCCTATGGAATCCCTTTTGCATCTCGAGTAGGCCCTAGAAAATACCGCATGGCCAACAACGGATCGCTAAACAACGATCTCTTTCAGTCAAACTTTAGAAAGTGGAGAATGATAGGTGGAAAAAAAGAATGCTGTTATTATCTTTTTTTTTGGGGGCAGTATTTCACTTGAAACTCCATAAGCATCGCAACTTTCTTCAAAGATAAAACATAGTAAAACTCACAAGTATTGCGATCTTCATGGCGAATGGTTTGGCAGATCCGCACGCACTGACGGACGGACGTACAATGTGTAACGTTATCGACGGGCGGTGTTCAGCAACAATTTCATTTCCTATCATTTCTTACTAATATTTTATGGGCTTCCTTCCTACAATAATTAAGGAACGTCAAGTGTGAATTGAACCAGACTGAACCTTACTGGCCGAGCCGGCTGGCTTGAACCGTGGTGGCCTAGTGGTTCGACCTACCGCCTCTCATGCAGAGGGTCGGGGGTTCGATTCCGGCTCACACCTCTAAGTTTACTTATGTGCGAAATTCAATTTGAATTTACCACTGAGCTTTTCGGTGAAGGAAAACATCGTGAGCAGAGGCGTATTTACCCTAGGGCCAAGGGGGCCATGGCCCGGGGCGTCAGGCTCTGAGGGGCGGCGCTAGCCGCCCCTCAAAACCGGCCTCGGTCGAATTTTGTACATTGATTTTTAAAAATCAAACAAAACTACGAGCATTTTCTACTGAACTTTTTAACATTAAAATTTGTTAAGCTCGTTCTACACTTGTATCATATCAGCGTATCGTATCTCCGTCGCGTGGCACCGACGCGTATCGTGGACGCAAAAAGATCGCGATCTTGCTGTGCGCCGTATCTGATCGCGTGCGATCCATGTTGATACGCGTTTATTAAAATCCTCTCACACTCGCGATCTGGTGACCGTCAAGATCTAATATCAAGAAGAAGAAGAAGAATCTATATCAAGATCATCTAGGTTAAAAAATAGTACCTACCCTTGAATTTCCCGAAATATATAAGGCTTGTTCACGGTGTACGCTACCGAGCATCAAGCTGGCGTACACTGCGTGGATCTCTGAAACGGCTTTGGTTCTCAGTACCCTACGCCCGTCATTCATGATTTCAAACATACACACAAATAAACACTTGTTGCTGTAACAACTTTGTACGCCAATGTTCACACCACACCACACTGATCGGATCGGTGCTCAGATCGGGTCCAAGTACACTTGTCAAGAGCGTGTCCGTATACCCTTTGATAATCAGGGAAAAACAGACTCGAGGTGGAACGCGGCGTTTTCACACCTCCGCCGCGGAAGCAGCAGCGCTGAACCGCTACACTAATGCCGCGGCGGACTGCTTCCACACACGCCGCGGATCGAGTAGCGGAAGCGGTGCGTGCTTGTAGCTGCCAGATGTTGCAATCGAAGCAAAATGTCGTCTCTTTCGGAGTCCGAGGAGGGCAAAAAATATTGGGCTCTTAAGCATTTAAAAAAAAACCCTCGAATCTGGGTGCACGATATAAGTTAAATGAAAAACCTAGGCGAAAACAAATTAATACAAAGAGCTAGTCTCATGAAGATTTTATGCGGTTTTTGGCAAAAATAATGAAAGTATAATCAATGGTTGTTTTAAAACGATCAAAAAATAAATAATCCCAGGGTGTGATTTTTAAAATGGAAATATACCTACATACGTAAAATTAAATTTATTTTATTGGCTACCTGTTTTGATCTTAAATGAGCAAACTGATTTTAGCCTTATTTTTGTATTTTTTTTTTATATTTTACGTAGTCGGGTTTTTGTTTCTTAATTTTTTTTGTATTATTGTGGTCTGTCTGGATGACTAACTAAATATATAATCGGCCTATTCCTGACCTCTTTAAATAAGTTTTCTTTAAATTCAATGCCCATTTTTTACTAAAATTAACTATTCCGCTAAGAAAAAGCTGTCGACAGCCATAGATCGTCCGCCGCGGTACTGCGGTACAGTGGCGGACAGGCGGATCCTACGCGGAGATGTGCACGGCGCCTAGAAAGAGCGGCGGCACCGCGGCGGTATTCCGTGCGAGAGAGATAGAACTATAGTCGACTCAACGCGTTAGTGCAGGCCATGAACAGGCATTTCCGCGAATTATTCGTTCGTCGTACAACGGACAAACGATCGCGGATTTTCAGCATTACCGCTGTTTTCACACCTATGCCGCGAATTGGAAATAGTTCCAATTCGCAGCGGAGGTGTGAAAACAGCCTCAAATCGTAACTGCGTATCATTAAAATACTTATCAAGTCCATACTTACCGATCTTGATATGCGTATCTGATCGCGAGTGTGTGGGGACTTTAATAAACGCGTATTCAACATGCAATCCAGCAAGCGATCAGATACGGCGCGTAGCATGATCGCGATCTTTTTGCGTCCACACTCACTAACGATCATGATACGCGTCGGTGCTACGCGACGGATATACGATACTCTGAAATTATACAAGTGTGGACCGAGCTTTAGACGTAGTGACCGCGAATTTTGCATTTTTAGGCAAATTAGCGACAATGGCTGAAACAAAAAGCCATAAACTTGCAAAGCATTTACCCAACAGATCTTGCAGATGATCTGCAAGATGAATGCGTTCTTTAAAAAATCCGTACAACTGAGCGTCTCTATGTCCCTATTCACAGTTGGTGAAAAAAAAATCAATTTAATCACAACACTAAGTACCTTATGACCCTATCAGGCAGGGTCCAAGCCGAACAAGATTTTATTGGAAGATAGGAGAAAAATCACATATCGGAATTGGGAATCATCGTCTGTATAGAATTCATTAATTCATCATAACTATTTACTATTATTTTTTAAACTAAACATACTTCTTTAGTTTACCCGCCAGCGACATCGATTAGGTGATTAGAAAAAAAACACTGGCAACATGGACCATTAGTCATACCGAGGACTTGAATGAATGTACAAAAATATTCGAAATTTGAATTAGACTTTTGTACTATTCGTTTTAACTACGGAAGATATAGATACCTAATTTCGCCAGTGTAGTATGGTGCTCTTGTGGCGTATTCGTGAGAGATGTCGAAACTCAATCGAGTGACCGTGGATTCAAACCCCAAACTCGGCACACTTTTTTTCTTGTTTTTTTTTTTATACTGAGTTTTTTTTTCAGTTTTTCTATTTTTTAATTGTTTTAGAGTCAGAAATACTATTCTTATTTTATTGTAGTATCCTATTAATGTATGTAAGAGGGAGAAGTTCGAAAAACTGCGTAACTTTCCCGTGTGGATTTTCCGCATTGGGAATAAATTTATTGACTGTTTCAGTATTTGTTGTGATGGAGCATTTATCCAACCATATTTTGGTGAAAATTTCAAGTATCTACCTATAACGATTTATTAGATAGAGCGCTTGAAATGAGACGAAGAAAAAAACAGTTACTTGTATGAAGACCCCAATTTATATAGATATATTTTAACTTTTTAGTATTTGTTGTGATAGCGGCAACAGAAACACGCATTCTGTGAAAATTTCAAGTCTCTACCTATTTCCGTTGAAGAGATAGAGCCCTGTGACAGACAGACGGACGGACGGACGGACGGACGGACATCGGAGGCATATTAATAGGGTTCCGTTTTTCACCCGTTGGGTACGGAACCCTAAAAAACCTTTTATGTAAGTACATTTTCTAAATAAATTATTTGTACCTATTGTTTTTCACTTTTATTTTTGTAAAAAAAAAGTTTGCCGCCTTGTAAGGGGCGGCAAATCACAGTGGCCCAGGGCGCAATTTTTTTAAATACGCCTCTGATCGTGAGCATGCATCTGAAGTAATTCAAAGATGTGTGTGAAGTCCCCAATCCGCACTGGGGCCGCGTGGGGATCATAGCCCAAACCCTCTCGTGATGAGAGGACGCCTGTGCCCAGCAGTGGGACGCAAATAGGCTGTAGTAGTAGTAGTAGAACAAAGTACTGACACTACTTAGCTTACCCACCTATCGCCTCCACCAAGAAAGCCTATTCACATCCTACTACTGGGCACAGGCCTCCTCTCATCACGAGAGGGTTTGAGTTTGGGCTATAGTCCCAGTCCCAGCGGATCAGGGACTTCACAAACATCCTTGAATTACTTCGCAAATGCGTGCAAGTATCCTCACGATGTTTTCCTTCACCGAAAAGCTCAGTGGTAAATTCAAATTGAATCTTCGCACATGAGTAACCTAAGATGTACGAACCGGATTCGAACCCCCGGCCCTCTGCATGCAAGGCGGAGAACCACTAGGCCACAACGGCTTCGTCACTTTCGCCACAACAGTGTAAAAATTTAGTACTGAGGTGGTCTTATCCATTTTGCTTTTGACTTTATCCAGACAGAAGGTACTCGTATCATGTTTTGGATAGATCATTAATTAAAATTAATTGACATAGATCATCGATCAGTTTCGCAATGCTATAGTTAGCAGGGCAGCCGAGCGTAACGTTTCCTTTGGCGTACCGGCGTTGCTTTGACGCGATGATTTATTAATTACTGCACCATCCAATTTGCTCAGTGATTAAATGATTACAGGCAAGGCGCAAAGAAAAGTTTAAAAAAAGTAATACAAATATTTTTTGAAGTGAAAACTTCTTTAGCGGCGCTGTGCACTTTTTGTGATGGGGAAAAAATGTTAAACTCGCGACAGATCACGTGACCGTAAGACGGACACGTGACCTGATCGAAAACTGTTACAATGTCATTGAAGCCAGTAGACCGCCGGCGCGGCGTAGGAGAGGAAGTAACCCCCTCTCTTTCTACCGCGCGGCGAAAATGTATGCCTGTGCAAGTTTTCACTTCTGCCGGCACTCCCGGAGTGCAACCCGTTGTTTTTTTGACTCTACGCTCACAAGTTGAATTTATCAAAAGTTCCGTTTAAAAACTGTGCATCTATTTACAGAGGTTATTTTTGTAAAATAAGTGGTAACTAAGGGTGTTGTAAATTCAAACAAAGGTTTGGTAAGAGGCTAGATTTACTCAGTCTTTTCGTTGTAACTATTTACATATAATACATTGTACATTACTATTAACTAAACCCGTTTATTAAAACTAACTTAAATAACTAACATGCAATTACAAAATATCGAAAGAAACATAAGAAGTTACATAAAAAGTTCATGAAATCCAATATATAAGCATGCATTATTTCTAAATAATCAATTCTTAAATAATAACAATTGAGCAATCGAATCCGTTTTGAGAAATACATGGTCGTTTTTTTTATAGTCTGGTCGTGTCTGAATATGTAGGTATGTAATTTCGGAACTTTTCAACAGACCTTTGAGCTATTAAAAAGTTTGTTCAGTGTAAGGGCTTAGATTATGAAATCACCAGCTGCCGCTGGTTACGGGAAGTCGTAGAGACATATGAAAAAATCCGTCACGTTACTGCTGCTGCCCTCTAGTGCGTGAACCTAACATCAGTGAGTTTGATATGAAAGTTTTGAACCGCCATTTTAAGAGAATGCGCCACGCCGGGAGGCAATTACTATATTTAACGACAACGTGGGGTTATATTTAAATATTATAGCTCGGATGGTACGAAATATAATTCTTCTTTATTGACTTCGTTTCTTTTGCTACCCAGTGCCCTCTAGTGTGTGTAGCGTCAGTGCATTGTTCGTCTGAAGGGAGTCGGTGAGGGAATGCGCGGTCGAAAAGCCCATAGCTCGCATTTCAATGTCTGAGATTGTTCATATACCTATTGATGATAGCGTGTGAAAATAGATCCTGAGGTTTCTTGTAAACTTTATACTTATATAAGAGTATGTGAAGCTCAAAATCAAACTCAGATCTCAAATAGTTAACAGTTTAAAAGTACACTCTTTCAAAAGTTAAGTTGTACATCTGAGTTTAATTTGTAGCCACTCATCCGGTCTGATTGGTCTGAGACATTGTTTGGTTACTGCTGCTGCCCCCTAGTGCGAGTGGCGTCAGTGAACTGTATGCGGCACTCGCGCACGGCCATGTTGGGCCGCAGGAAGTCGGCGAGCGAGCGCGCGGGGATGGGGCGGTCGAAGGGGAAGCCCATGGCGCGCCGGTCGGGGTACTTGCGGTCGCGGATGCCGCAGTACGAGGCCGCGTCGTTGCACGAGCCCACCAGGTCTTGCTCCACCTGGGGGATGAAGCAACACTCCATTATTCAAACTCAAACTCAATATTCAGCACACCTGGGATCTTAACAGTTATTAATCTGCCAACGATACTAGTAAAAAACCCCAAGAAATTCAACTTAAACGTGGATTTTGAAGATTTGAACTGTAGGTAGAAATACAAAAGATTTATTGAACTCCTAAGTTATCAAATAAATGGCTTTAAGTAAAGCTGGTACGAGTGAATGAATGGAAATGGAACAAATCAATGCCAAATTGTAGTTTTTGTCAGTCCGTTCAGTACTGATGTTTAAACCAGAGCTGCACAGTTGTTCCCAAAGTCTGCAGCTCTCTAGTAACATCCTGTATTTTAATTCATACTATCCGACTTGTTGAGCTTTTATGTACTAATAATGACTTAATCGCTGTCGTGCCATATAGCCAAACTGGTACTACTAATAGCAAAAGAGTCTAATAAAGAAAGCACCACTCACCTTATCCTCCTCCCAGTTGCTGACCATCACAAACAGCGTCATGGGGAATCCCCTGGTAGTCCCCTTGGGGATCAGCATGTGGTGCGGCCAGCCGCAACCGCAGAAGTCGAACTCGGCGGCCTCGTCGGAGCCGGGCTGGCCGGGCCGCGTGTCCTGGTTGCGGAACGTGCGCTCGTAGGGAATGGTGACGGACGAGTCCGCGCTGCGGCGGCGGATCGTGTTGTTGCCCGGACGCACTGGGGATTTCAGAGATATGTTTCAGTCGAAAGAAACCATCACTGCTAATACAGGTCTCTTGAAGAGCAAACGGGATGCCCATATTGTTCGAAAAAATTAATTAAAAGACTTCGGTTTGCCAAAAGATTTCGAATCGCAGACATCACGTATGGAATTTCGAAATGATATTGATGGCACAAGATGGTCTATGAGTTGTGTGGCCTTGTGAGAGCGACTGCCACGATGATAACATCATAGTGTAGTAGTTTGGCTTGCCGCCTCTCATGTAAGGGTCAGGGAACAATTCCCGGCTCACATCTGATTTTTATTTCCTACCACTGAGCTGTCCTGTGAAAGGAAACCAGCACAAATTTGCTGAGCAATTCAATGATGCATTACGTTCCCAATTCACATTGGTACCTCATGAGAACTATATCGCCGAAACCGAAAATTCATTCATTCACATAGTGATAAGAGGCCAACAGTGTGATAGGCTGTTAATGTTATATTAATGTCATCGATCACGTATCAGAATCGATAGCTGATTTTATGTAAATTAATATCACAATATTTTGCTTGACCCCTTATTTTATGTTACGTGAACACATCTACTACAGTTAGCAGCAATGGAAAGTCCGAGTGGTTCGTCGTGATATTTTTAACGGGCATTGTATGTTTTTTCGAGTTGGGTTATCGTAAGCCTACAAGTAAGGTGTCAATGATGTCAATATCGGATGTCAGAGCTCAGAGACTGTTTAAAGTTAAAGATCAAAGTGCCTATACCCTTTTGGTATATTTATATTACTCCATGGCCTATACTCACGTCCTTGCGAGAACTTGTCCAGCTCGATCATGAGCCTCCTTTGCTCTGTGAACGGAATGGTCTCCCCCCTGTCATCAGTGGTGGGCGCCATGAAGATACGGACAGTTCCCATCAGCGCCTGGCCGCTCATGTTGTTCACCTCGATGCTGGAAATTGGGGCTTGGTTATCGAATTGGCGTGAAGTTTAGTTTACCTAACCTGCTTTGAGTTGAAAGATTTTGAGGTGAGGAGGTGGAGAGAAATGTTACTTAGTCACCAGTTAGGAAAGGGCTGCAATAGTCTACTCACACATAGGTGAACGCGTCGTGCTGCAGATGCGTGAACTGGGCCAGCATGCTGCCGCGTGGCATGAAGTCGAGTCCTCTCGACAGCTGCACCGTGCTCTGCTCCCACTGCGTGCGGAGCGTGTTGGCCCCGCCGCTTCCTTCAATGCCGATGGAGGACACACGAATCGAGGGGAAGTCCAGCTGGAATTAAAATCATTCATATGAATTATGTAGGATTCTAGAAACTCTTGACTTACCTGTTGTAAGACCTTACTTCATAGGATCATTAAACTTACCTGTTGTTGAATTTAGTTATTGGTCTTTAAAACGCAAGGACCCCGTTTAGACACAATTGGTTTGCGCATCCCTGGGGCAGAAGTACCTACGCTCATGTGACTGGATGTGGCTGTGGCAGGGGACTTGTACTTCAGTTGAGGTAGTATTTCAGGGTGTGGTTACCTGCTGCTGGCTGTACGGCGCCAGCTTCATCTTGTGCTGCGTGAAGATGTCGTCCACGTAGGCGTGCCAACGGTAGAACACGGGGTCGCGCATCGCCGTCGCCGAGTCGCCCATCACGCCGAATTGCTCCTACGTAGGAAAAGTGGAAATAAACAGTTTGCGACAGCTTTACATTGAAACTAAGGGTTTGACCGCCTCTCATGAACGAGATAGACTATGATGATTTTGATTTCCTCTCATGTAGAGGTGTTTTGAAATCGGAACCAGCTCTCATACTTATGTAAGATTTAATTTAAATTTACCTATCACGAAGTTTTTTGTACGACCCTGAGTACAAAACATGTATCTTAATTATCATCATTTTTGTGCCATAATTTCATCATTAAAGCAGCCATTCACGCCTTTAGTCTACCACTACTCCAATCCTTCTTCCTCAAACTTTATCTTTTTTTGATTGGCAAACGGGCATAAAGGCCACCTTATGCTACGTGGTCTAGGCACTAGGAATGATGAGGACTAAGATTGAATTTTAAATGTCTCTATGCTAGTAATTGCACCTGCTATCTACCCCCTTGCCAGAACACAACAGTGCGAGCACTGCTATTTGGCGACAGGTTAACGAATAAGCCGGTGAAATCTCTGGCACAGAGGCATTCCATCTTAGGCCTTAGGGTAGGGCAACGCATTCGAGATATTAAGGTTTCTTAACGGGAGATCATAGGATTTCGGTGTCCATGGGCCGCAGTGACCACTTACCATCAGGTGGGTTGTGCGCTAGTTTGCCTATACCATTGATATACAAAGACGATGTCTACATCCGAACAGATCGCCTACCAGCAGCAGAAACATTAGTTATTGTTATTGACTGAGTCTCAACTCACCAGGTGGCGGTGGTCGGGGTCATGCGAGTAGGAGATGAACACGTGGCCCATGTTGTGGAGGTCTCCGTAGTGGGCTCGGTTGCGGCTGATGATGGAAGACTCCATCAGATTCCCGAGGATGTCGATGCCGCTCTGCTCGTCCAGGGCCAGCGTGCGGCCGGACGGCTGGACAAAGAATTATAAGATGTGATTTTTATTTAAGGTAGAAAATAAATTGTAATACAATCAGGAAAGAATATGCATAAGCATCCGTTCCCGTGTTTGTATGGTCATCGGAGGCCTATTTACCAGCAGGATGGAGCCCGACTCGATGGCCTCCAGGAAGCGGTCGCGCCAGGTCTCGAGCTGCGACACGTCGGCGCGGATCTGGTCCACTGGACGGTCCAGGTCTTGGATGCGGGTGTTGGCGAACCTGGAGACGAGGAGAGGAGTTCAAGACATTTAAAAAAGAGAAGCAAACGTGTAATGGATATTGAGCATATTCATATTGAGTTATGGTGATATATTTTTAAAATACAATACATCATCATCATCATCATCATCATCATCAACATCATCAATGTAAATAAATGGTTTTGGAAAATCTCATTGCTGTGTAGGTAAGGTACCTATTGATCGTTATGGTTAGAAGAAGGGTATCTAACACACCAATGATCTGTCTATTTATAAACGACATTGACTAATCATTCGCAAAAATTATCAACGTCTCGCTCGATGATGGATATTTCATAATGGCTCGTGAATTTAAGCCGGAACGACACAGCAACGCGCGCCAAGACGTTCCGACATGGTTCCGACGCTGGTTTTCAGAGGACCCAGTGTGAGTGTGTGCGTGTGTGGGTGTCCTTGTGTGTGTGTGTGTGTGTGTACTAAGTACTTAATACCTTTTTAAGTTTATGTAAAGTACGTTGTGGGCATGAGTCTTACCTGGGCGGCCAGGCGCGTGACGCGACCTGCGAGTCCAACTTGGGGAAGTACCCCTCATTTATTGGGTTCCTGAAGTCCTGGTAACGCTCCACGCGACCCAGCCCGTTGCAGAACCGCTCCGTATTGTACCTGGAATGACAATAATAACATTGTATCCTCTTTCCTAAACTAATGGCACAGAATATTCAGTAGTACTACATACGGAATGGCCACGGAATCAGCCGCCTGAATCTAGCCGGCGCGCAACTCGCGCCTAACTCGCTGTTACCGTCATTTGTTTCATCCGGAGATGGAGAGTGGATCATTGGCCCGCGTAGTGTTTACAAGTGTACAGACGTCCTTCGACGCACACAAACGTCCTTGCACGCAAACACTAAATTAATTTACGTATAGATTGGTTTACATGTGATCATTGACTACAAAGTCAGCGGATGACAACCTCTGATTACATTGACTCAGTGTCCAAGCAAGTCAGCACTGATTTGATCTCCGCTGCACTGACTTGAAACCGATTAAACTATGTCAACCTATTGCAAGTAGCTGGTGTAGATGGCATAAGGTGGTGGTATAAGACCGGTCCGAGAGACGGCTCTTGGGGAGCCCTATATGTCCGCAGCAGACGTCATTCGAATGACATTAAAACACCGTTTAAAGACTTCCCTATCAATATACCTATCTCATTCCGGTCTAGGCAAGCATCAAATGTACCGAGAGGAGGTCAAAGCTGTCATGGCGTAGAAAATACTGCGATTTCTTGCAGAAGGTACTTTTGAGGCTGTGGCGATCACATTAGATCAGCAATGGTCGCAGTGATAATGCTTCATATAGGTTGCATAGCTGCAATTTGGAACTATGACTCCTTTCCGGTCCTTGTTGACGATGGCGCGATCAGCCTCGAAGAGCAGACGAGGTGCCAGTACTGCAGGTTGTTAGTTACCTGGCGATGATCTGCTGGTGCATGTAGTAGAACAGCTCCCCGCGCCGGTCCTTGTTGACGATGGCGCGGTCGGCAGCCTCGAAGGGGTAGACCAAGTGCCAGTGCCAGTGGTGCAGGTTGATGCCGATGTCTTCGCGGAAGTACGCCACGCTTTGTTCGGGCTCCGCGTTGGCGGCCGTGTAAGATTGAGGGATGATCACCGGCATCTGGGGGTGAGAGTTGAAGCATTGCAAACTGGTGACAGTTATCAACAGCTGGCAAACAGTGGGCGTACAATAAGTACAACGCTAATTCTTAGGACAAAACTCAACATAAGTAGAATCACATGTACTGGTAGCGTGCCACGTAATGGCCACGATCGCTAGCAGTACCGTGTGAAATATTTTATTAGGAGGTTAAGATTAAAGTCGTGGCAGCCCAGTCGTTCGACCTACCGCCTCTCATGCAGAGGGTCAGGGGTTCGATTCCGGCTCGCACCTCTAAGTTTACTTATGTGCGAAATTCTGCGAAGTAATTGAAAGATGTGTGTGAAGTCCCTAATCCGCACTGGACCCGCGTGGGGACTATAGCCCAAACCCTCTCATGATGAGGGGAGGCCTGTGCCCAGCAGTGGGACGCAAATAGGCTGTAGTAGTAGTAGTAGTAGTAGTAGTAGTAGTAGTAGTAGCCCAGTGGTTTTGACCTACCGTCTCGCAACTCTGGGTATATTTGCGTGCGAAAATTTTAAGACCATTAAACTTTTCAGTGAAGGAAAAAAAATGCAGATCTTGCATCATCTGTGAAGCAATTCGAAATTTTGCAGGGACTTTATAGCACAACAAAATTAATATGGCAGAGCGGGGGTTAAGATAATGATAATAATAATAATAATAAATAGGGGGCCCACGAAGGATAGGGGGCCCACGAAGGCTAGCCTTTAGGTTAGTGCGTAAGCGGCGAGTCACCGTCTGCCTTGCCTTCAATTTGTGAGATATTGATCAGGCAGATGTCCGTAATCTCACTCCATAGCCCGATTTGCCAGTCCACACCTCCCATCCACATAGCCCACTCCAAGTCTCTTCCTTCCTCGGCAATAGTTTGGCAACTTTGGAGGGCTGTCCGCCAGTACAGCCACATGTTGTATTGGGAGGATAGATCTCCACAGTTGCGGCCATCTCACATTTATAGTAAAAGGTACCAAAAGCCTCTTCATGTTGGCTTCGGCCCCATGAATGCAAATGACCGGGTCCCCATGGGCCCGTGACATGAAAATGTACCAACAAATAATAATAATAATAATAATTACGTTTATTTCAGGCAGAGCCCATATTTTAACAATATCAATGAGCATCGATGTCTATAGTGCTTCAGCGCCTCCCTTATTTATTAGTTATTGTGCCCTGCTGTCCGAAGTAGGTAATTTAAGCCCTATTTCACCAAGCTGTTAACTTCGGGTTAACTGCTTAACTCAGATTTATTTCTATGAATTTGACGAGGGTTAAGATGCTAACCCGAGGTAAGCGGCTTGGTACAAGGGGGCCTAAGTATGTTACAAACTAAATGCTCACCCTAGAGCCGTCAGGTACTACGGAGGTGGTCTCCCGCGCCTTGCGGAACACCTTGGGGTCCACGAACTTGTCAGGGAAAGTCTCCGCGAACGTTGGGATGTTTAGCCCCTTGGTGTCCGGCCTGCGAATAAAAAAAGAAATAATTAAGACTGACAATTCCACCATAAATAAGGTATGTTACCTAATTGAAAGCTGGGTGTCTATTTGAGTCCTCGAAGTGATTCTATAGGGAACGGAAAAGGAATACTTATATCCTCCCTGTTCCCTATAGATTCTCGGATTAACCGTAGGTAATTCGATCTGTAGTAATATAATACTAATTGTGTACACATATATTTGCATGTATTTAATACTGTTTACGCAAATAAATATTTCTGATCTCTGATTTCTGATTTCGAGACGTCGAGTGGCTTCGTGAGTCACTAGATCCCAAAAGCCAAACGTCGTTCGGCGCATAAGAATAGCTGCCCCCGCGCAGTCCAACCGTCAACGTGTATGAGCAAGAGGCACGGATGGGTAAATTGCGCTTCTTTGAATTGTATTGTACCTGCAAAAATTTGCTTATTTGGGGTATGGGAAATGTATTTTTTTATTACGAATGGGCTTGCGTTTGACCCTAATCACACTCAGGTGGAACTCGCTTACCCAGAAGATGCTTATTCACTCTAGACTTCAATACCCCTATGTATGGACTAAGGGCCTATACTTATTCGAAGTCTTGAATAGGGATCTCGCTGTTCCCTATAGGATCGCTCAGGCGTCAAGTAGAACTAAAAATCTAGCTGCTTAAAGATCACTCGACGCGTGAGCGATCCTATAGGGAACAGGGAGATGTCTATTTTAAGACTTCGAATATAGGCCGTAAGGCATCGTTGACTGCGTTTTGAAAATAAGGAAGTCGTTCTCAATTCGATACCTTGTTATTCAATGGGGAATTCGGTATATCAAATTCAACGAGGTCTATGAAAAAATGTGCTGGAAAACATGTTACCTGTGTAGAATTGCGACGGACAGACAGTAGTTGAACATGTAAGGGTTGATGCGCAGCTGGCAGTACGAGCAGACAGACATCAGGTCTGACACGTCGCGCATGTCTGTGGGACAAAAATGGACATTATCTTGGTGAGACCTATAAAACAAGTGAGTTACAATTCTGGGGGGATATTTTGGATAGTTTGTGACATAGAGAATGAAGGGTTGCCGGGGTAGAATCAGAAAACATAGTAGCTTAGAGCTGGCACCCCACATAGTACCAGAAATCATAATAGCCAATTAGAGCTGGCATATCACCATCTCATCCGAAAGACGTGCATTTTACATAGGCCTCCCCCAAGACTCTACTCTCAAATCGGTCTTATGCCACTCGTACCCACTGTATTCCTGCGATTTTACCTGACACACGGTATTATTCTGTAACTAGCACGAGCGAGGCACACGTGTAGAACTGATGAAGGTGGCTACAAAGACCTCGAATGTCATAGACTTCCAACAAGATAAATCAACCTAGATGAATTGAATACACGGTCTGACGCGCATTCAGGGTGCTGAACCTTTGTATGTAGTAGTAATGGACGTCTATAAGTTGTAATTATATGGCTGATAGCCACCCAATGGAACTAGAAAGTCCTTGAACAGCTGCCACGTATTTGAACGACCCAACGAAAGTTGCGGGGCCATTTTACCTGTCCTACGAGCCTTGACATGCCGTGTGAGTGTGACTTACTCATGAAGATGTCGATGAGTTTCCCGGCCTGTTGCCTGTGGGCCGGCACGAAGAGCGAGAACTGTTCATTGTAGGCGAGCTGCTGCGGTAGGGACAGGTCCGGAAGAGCGATGTTGCGGACGGGGATGGAGCGGCCCGCGTCGTTTCCGAACCGATCGCCCAGCTGGTTGCTGACTGGCTTGTACTTGTCGGGCTGGCAAGATAAAGCTAAATTAAATACGGTACGTATGCAACACGGACAAAGGTGTCGATAGCAAAGATACCATAGCCCTATGTAATTTACTTACGCTCGCGTTCATCTCGCGTTATTTATGTCAGGAATAGCCGGCGCGCAATTCGCGCCCATCTCGCCCTTACCGTCATTTGTTTCATCCTGAGATGGAGAGTGGATGATTGGCCCCCGTAGTGGTACAGACGTCCTCGCACGCAAACATTGACACTTCATTCGAATTGTGTTCGAAATCATGTTTTTATAGGCCGTGTTCGCCGTGTGGCCCTCCCTACCTTAATCCAGTCTGGGATACTTACGTAGTAGTGGTCGGGCAGCTCGAAGACCGCCTTGTCGTCCCCCTTCTGCATGAAGCAGGGCTCCGTGGGCCGGTCGAAGAACAGCAGCAGGTCCTTCTTGTCCACGCTCATCGTGCTGTAATTGAAGTGGGTAATAAACGTTTTAGTACCTAAGTACAAATGTAAATACATAGAAGATGTTAGTGGTAGGACAGTAGGACCTAGTGCTGGGTCCATCCGGGGTGGGTCTCTCCCCACTAACCTGCCGCCAAATAGCAGTACTCGCACTGTTGTGTTCCGGTAGGGGGTTAAGCAGCCGGTGAAATTTCTGGCACAGAGGCATTCCATCTAGGCCTCAGGGTAGGCAACGCATTCGAGATCTTATGGTTTCTTAATGGGGGATCATAGGATTTCGGTGTCCATGGGCCGCAGTAACCACTTACCAACGGGTGGGCTGTGCGCTCGTTTGCCTATACCATTGGTATAAAAAAAAGAAGCTGGCTCAGTGACGTAATCATTTAACACAGAGCTCTATTCGAAACGTTACATAGGGAAAGGGAACTTCTATATCCCTATACCGTCAAAGCGTCACGACGTTGAATTGAAACCGAACTTTAAGCTGCTAATTTAAAGTTCAATTTGAGTGCTGCCGTGAAGCTTTGACGGTAGCGTTCGGCGCGCCATCTAGCTGCAAGTAGCGGTAGTAACTGCTAAACGGTCGGGTAATCGGGGTTCAGCCACTGGACTCTAGATGTCGATCTAGTTAATACTAGATCTAGGGTTAATACCCGGGTTTCGGAGCACGCACTACAGTACGGGCTCTGCCAATCTTCTTGTAAGTATCATCTCTCTATGATAATAATGTGAAAATCCGTTTGGCTGTCTTTGTTCTCAGTAATGGGCTTGGAAACGCTGGTAGATTAAATATTAAGTACCGGGTGACCGAGCTTTGCTCGGGTCAAAATAGCTAAAAGCGAGTTTTCTCAGATACGAGACCTAGCTAGATCGATTTGTCGCCCCCGTAAACCAGTACGAGGATATTCCAAATTTCTTTCAAATCGTTAGAGCCGTTTCTAAGATCGCTTGTATTAAATAATATACAAGATTAGCGCGTTTGAAGTATAAGATTACGAAAAAAAAAACATTTTGATGAATTTGGTGTAACAATTAAATTATGCAAAATCTTCCACAATCGCCTAAAAAGGCGTCTGTACTTTTATTTAAAAGGTTCAGTCTTTAGGAATTACAAAAGGAACTTGGGTTTATTTGAGTATGTATGTGCTACTTACGGGGTACCTAATATACAAACTTAATTTAAAACTGAAATGAAAACATCGTGAGGAAAACTGCACGCATTTCCGAAGCGATCAAAGACTCGGCTGAAGTCAGCCTTATAATGTTTAAAAACATTGAAATTAAAAAACACATCAAAATAAAATGAACATAATTTTAAAGTACCTAAAGGGACTGTTAAATAAAGTGACAATAAAAAAATAACAAAAGCACTTACCCTTATTTTCACCGACAGTTTAAAAATAAAAACGTTTTTTAAAGGTTTGAACCTGTTGCTGAGCCGTGATGTCCACGGCTGAGTGGTACCATTTGATCGGAGCCCAAACTTTTTATAGCAGCGAAAAAAAATCGTGTGCATCCAAAAGCCAACTTACCTTCACAGTCGATAGTGGCGCTAGTAGCAACGCAAAGTATCCCAACTTGTATGAAGTTCATGTTAGTTCTTAATTTGTCCACAAGCAAAATTAAGTTGGTAACAGTGAAGTGTGAACTGCGGTTTATGTTATCTTGTTTACTACACATTCGTGTATCTATTTAAAAAATATTTAATTTGTTTAATAACTTGAATGATTTAAATATATGCTTTTGGATGGTAGTGGGTCCTGATCAGGTCCGTCCGGATAGCTACCACCATCTCTCGCTGACGTGTTGCCAAATAGCAGTGCTCGCCCTGTTTATGTTCCGGCAAGGGGATAAGGCAGCCGGTGTTCTAACTTATGATTTCTTTTGTCCATAGAACGCAGTGGCAGCTTACTACAGGTGGGCTACCAACAACATGAAAAATGTTCACGAGACCTTTTCAATAATGAATAGTATATTGGAACCCTATATGTATTTGATATGTATAGACAAACTGGTTCAATAGTTTTTCAACAGGTAAACTGGTACTCTATTCGAAGTGTTACATAGGAGATTCCCAATCCCTGCGCACACGCGTTGCGGCGTTGCAACCGACTTTAAGCAGCTAGATTTAAAGTTCAACTTGACTTGAGCGCCGTGACGCGTGAGCGCAGCGATAGGGAATCTCCCATTCCCTATATAACACTTCGAATAGAGCCCCTGTATAGGTGACTTACAGATATAAATTGAATAAAGTTTTCGTTTGTTTTTTTTTACTTACTTCCATACTAATCCATATTATATTATAAAATCTTGCAAGTAAAATTTGACCCACTTTCCGATTTTTCGATTGAGCTGAAATTTTGCATGAATATGTAAATCGCGTGACAATGCAATTATGATGACGTGGAGCTGATCTGATGATGGAGCTGGAAGGCCTGGAAGGTGGCCATAGGAACTCCATAATAAAATTACATAAACCCATCGAATTTGGGCTCGTTTGATTCGTCTTGAAGGGTAGATGAAGGATTCACAAAGAAAAGTACATTCAACAATAAAAGTGTGTCCAAAAATTTAATTTTTGGAAAACTTATTTAACGTTTAACACAACCCAGGCTGAAGGCAGTAGGTAGGTAGAGACAGACGGAACAGCATTCGAACTGCAACCCAGCTGCGAAAAGGTAGTCCAAGTACATACAGTTAGGGCCTTATCCCACTTGCGATTTGCGAGCGAGTTGAAAGCGTTTTTCAATACAAAACTCGTACGCGGCGAACTCGCGGCGTGTTCGCCTCCATACAAAACACGCTCGCAAATCGCAAGTGGGATAATAAGGCCCTTAACGTAACTCTATCAAAATTGCAAACAGACTGCGCAGACCACTTGAAGTCGCCGTGAGGGCGAACGCATACAATCCATAAGACATACCTGCCACATGCTTGCAGTCGTTAGAGTAGTTTATTCCTTGCTTGCAGTGGTTTTCCGTTCGGAATTCCGAATCGCATGCATGTGGTAGGTTTTACACATTTCGTACGGTGAGTATGCGTTCAGAATTTAGGATCGAAACTTGGAATCCGATTCGGAATTCCGACAGTATGCGGCCGGCCCTACAACCGTGCAGTTAGCTTGCAGTTTTTATAGAGTACTAGCTTCTGCCCGCGATGAATTTGGTTATCGCGTTCCCGCGGGAACTATGCGTTATTCCGGGATAAAAAGTAGCCTATGTCCTTTCCCGGGACCCCAACTATCTCCATGCCAAATTTCATCCAAATCCGTCCAGCGGTTGAAGCGTGAAGACGTAACAGACAGACAGACAAGAGTTACTTTCGCATTTATAATATTATAATATGGATAATATGGATGTCAACTACACCGCTATTTTGCAGCTGGGTTGCAGTTCAAATGCTGTCCCATCTACAGATGAACTGCATTTGCACTACTACTACAGCCTATTTGCGTCCCACTGCTGGGCACAGGCCTCCCCTCATGAGGGTTTGGGCTATAGTCCCCACGCGGGCCCAGTGCATTTTCACAATAACCACTAACTGCAAACCAAACTGCACAGCTTTCAGAAATTGCACTTCAGTTGCAGACCATCTGAACAGTAGAGTTCGCCAATTTGCATACTTTACTCCATGGCAATAAGGCCAAAAAGTGTACAGATATTAATGAACTCTACTGTACCGGCGCTAAGTTACTGTCTAATGAAAGTATAAAATATCTATAAAATTAAAAAACATGGCTTGGTGGTTTGTAAGAAAGTTTAATAATACAAGTATTGAAAATATCTCCAGTGAATGTATTAACAAAGAAATTAAACAATAGATTTAGTTAGGTACTAACATGACTTTTATGCTAAAGTCTAGGAATAATTAACTAAAATTTTCTTTAATATAAATACACTAGAAGTGAATGATTACCACGAGTCAATATTGAATTATAAGTTAAGCTAAACACAGTACATTTACACCAAGTGCGCCAGGAAGTGAAGATCGGAGCCAGTCCGGAGCGCTCGCACACACACAACCTCTCAGGGGCTGTGAGCCCCGCCCAAGCTGCCGCTAAAATGCCCAGCAACCAATAGAGAGGAGACGAGCTAGGTAAAAACTACCTATAGGTAGGAATGTAAAATCTCCAGTCTATCATGTCACGAATTCAGCGCGGCAGCAGAGGCGAGGCCCACCAGCCCATTAATACTGCGTCCACTGCATCCTAACAACATAAAATTTAGAGCAAAGTGTGCGGGGAGGTCTAACCACTCTTGAACAGAAGGATGGCGACCTGGCCGAGGTAGAAATAAATGAAGTGGCGGGTCTCATGCGTGACGTAGGAGCCGAAGTTGCGCCCCACGATGCAATGCCACGTCGGGTTGTATTTCTTATCAAACTCCTTTTTGATAAACGCAGCAATGTCCTGAAAAATCAAACATCAAAATAAGCTGTGTGAATGTTTAAACCTCAAACCACAACAGGAAATTGCGTTATCTGGTTAGCGTGGGAACGATGCGTTGGGCTTTAGGAGGAAACTTGCCTTTTCAATGTTGAATTTTTCGAGGGCCTGCGTCGCGCAGTCTACAGCGTCCTGCTGCATCTCCTCGCTCATGTCGGCATTCTTGATCACCGCTTTGCGGTCACACATCTTGGCAGCTGTATTTCTGTGGAGAAAAACAAGGTAAGTTAGAGCCAAACTGATCAATAGACAACTATAACTGAACAGCGCAACATCAACTGATAACACGCAGCCGTAGATTGAAGTCATCGCAGATGTCTCGAACACACAGAGGTTATCGCCTACCATTCTAACATTAAATCGATAGATTTCCCACATGATGCGTACAGGACTGTTTATGTTCGATAAGAGCTATAAATAACTTGCACTAAAGGTCAGACGCGAAACCCGGGAATTCAGGAACCAGCGCGCCTTTTACGAATATCAACCGTAAGCACGTCGCATTCACTCCCAAATATGACCAAATTTTTGGAATATTGCGTAGTTTGAACGTAATACCTGTACTGTGTTTCAGACTCCGTTTGAGGTGGTTTTCTGGTGCTTATTCGAACGGAAGCGCTGGCGGTAAGACCCGTCATCAATAAAGTAGATCGAAAATCCCTAATACAAGGCTAACGCGCCCTCATAATACACGTTTACGAACAAAAGGATAAAGATAAACCTTCACATTCCACGGTATTTCCATAGAAACACAGCAATTTAATCAATAAAACCACTTTATTGCACCTTTTTTGCGAATGAAGGTGAAATTAAGCCCATCCGCATAGGATATTTCACGTACCATTTGGAGACTATTGAAAATTAGATGAAACTTTCACTGCTATTTAATACCGAATACATTGCACCATTTATGAAATAAAATAAATAAAGAAATACTTACATTTACTTCTGAATAAGAACAAATTCTCACGTAAAGATTTTGATACCGGAGATTCTATGCCTACTTTCTAGAGGATTCTTTCACAGGCTTCTTTCAGCACAGACTTCTTCCTATTTGCGGCAGAGGGCGTTCTAAATTCAAAGACAATTCGAAAAATAAATAACGACGCGTTCTTTTGTAAAACCACGACTCTATTAGTGGCTAGTATTTTACCAGTAATCGACCTATTTGGTGCATGGAAATGAGGAAAAAATCGTTTTGCTTTGATTTCTAGATAAGCTATGTAACTTAATAATCAAGATATTGATATAAATACGATAGTACTTCAAAACTTTACTTTAAATTCTGATCAAACCTCACTTTACGCCATAGACAACAAAAAGATATCTACACTTCCCTTTCCATGGAACAACCGTGACGCCATCTTGATTTGTCAAAAAACGCCGAACAACCTGAGTGAGGACACGATACGCCGCAAAGCTTTAATTAATATAATTAGTAATTCATTGAAAGAGACCTATTCGTTATATTGAAAACATGTCCGGTGGAAGCGGAGGAAACCGAAATGAGTGCAGGATATATGTGGGGAATTTACCCCCAGACATCAGGACAAAGGACATCCAAGATTTATTCTACAAATTCGGCAAAGTAACATTCGTAGATTTGAAAAATAGGAAAGGGCCTCCGTTCGCTTTCGTGGAGTTTGAGGATCCCAGGTTAGTAGAATTTGTTATTTACATTTAAGAGGTTTGTGTTGTATGTAAAGACTGAAGGTGAAATTTGTTTGCGTCCTACTTATTTCATGTCCCTAGCAACCTCAATAGTATGTATGTGTAGTTAACAGCTATACACTGTTTTATTCCAACTGCCGGCGCCGCATCCAAGGATTAATAAATTACCGTAATTATCTTGGTATAAATAAGTACGTTTATCAGCATTTTCACTGTCAGTATTGCAATGCCTCCTGTGGTAATTTATACAACATTTAACAAGATGAAATACTGTTGTAATGTTAGCAGAAAGTTTTTGCATAATATTATTGTTAGTAATGACCTGCTGGCCTGCACATGTAAAGTCTCAGCATGTTGTACACAATTTTACTGCTTGCTGATAAAATTGTCATAAAAACACTAAATGTGATGCCTTTGTTACTGTACATGTACAATCAATTGATTGATTGAACAATTTATTGAGTCTTTAATTTACAATCAAGGCCGTAGTTGTTACCCACTGTAATTTAATGTATGTTGTTCCTTTGGTTATGATTGAGACATTACTTTGAAACAAATTCAAGCTCTGTAAGTCAACCTTCAAGTTTTAGAAGCTAAAACATCCTATAAACTTTTTTCTATATATATATAAAATTCTCATGTCACAGTGTTTGTAACCGAACTCCTCTGAAAGGCTCGATCAATTCTTATGAATATGGAGTGTATGTTCAGTAGGTCCGAGAATAGTATGTAAGCTATTTTTCATACCCAAAAAAAAATCAAAGATGGTACGAAGTCTACGGGGTCAGCTAGTATTTCTATAATTTTGGCTGGCATCTGCATAATGTTTCACTTGAGCAATTATTTCCAGGATAAAAACGATTCTCTTACTTCTTGGGCCCATCTCTAATTCTTTATACTTACCAAATTGGATTTAAATTGGTTCAATGGTTTATAGCAGACAGACAATAGTTACTGTTACATTCATTATATAATGGATTTATTCATTATTCACATATTCATACATATATGTAGTGAATGATAACCACCATCTTTTTCCATTGAAACTACATTTATATTTTTGTAAACTTAGGTAATATTTGTGTTGTAATCAATGGTTGTAATTAACTCTATTCTCTAAATTGAATATTTTTGCGTAAACTTTATCAAAGTAACACACTTGCCACAACTGATAACAGCAAGTAATTTTATTTAGTAGATAGCAGACAGTATTTATCATATGGCTCGTTTATTTTCCTGCAATGTGACTATACAATACATATTTGTTTGAACAACATTGCATTCTTGTTTGTTAAGGAATATTATAACATAGTGTTGCTGTATCTCATGAATAATAGACCAGTTTATTTCTTCATGTAGAGCTAACAATGAAAATTATAGCTACTGCAACAATGTTGTGGAACCAATGCACCCTCATTAAATCCACTAGTTTTATGGTTTTTATGACCCATAGAGAATTTGCTGATTTGGTATAGTCATAGAGATTAATTTATGGCCAGTCTGAATATTTAATTAGTGTATTCAGGCACCTGTCTCGCTAGCAATTAGTGTGACTATCTTTAGAATATTTATTTGCTCAAGTCAAGAATATTTAGCTAACTAGGACTAAGATTCATTAATACTAACTAATTAATGTCTATTGTGAAATCCTTCCAAGTAATTTTATATGGAAAACATGATTTTATGTTTGGGGATCTGCCGACTCATTTGTGGGTTGTTCAACAAAATTAAATGTAAAGTGTCAATTGCTACACTTTGCATGGTGGCGTCAGCGAGGGATGTTTGCAAATAGCACAAACCTTCAGAAAAAAGGTTACAAAATCCATTAAGTACCTATGTCATCAAGGGAAGCCATGGTAGCCTAGTAGTTTGCCCTATAGTCTCATGCAGAGGGTCGTGGGTTGGAATCCAGCTCGCAAATTATTCATGTGCAAAATTCAATTTGAATAGCACTGAGCTTTTTGGTGAAGGAAAACATCGTGAGGAAACCTGCACTCATCTGCGCATTAATTCAAGGATGTGTGTGAAGTCCCCAATCCGCACTGGGCCCGCGTGGGGACTATAGCTCAAACCCTCGTGATGAGAGGCTTGTGCTCAGCAGTGGGCTGTCAAATAGGCTGTTGGTATGGTGGTGGTGGATGTCATCAAGTGCATGATTTCGTAGTTCTCCATGGACTAGAAGAGGTTAAGAGACGCTGATTATTGAATAAGCTTTTTCCATCTTTCTTCTTTATTAATTTTAATGTGCAAGCTGTGTTTGCCTGTTATTGTTTATGCTTATGCATAAATTGTGTCAAGGTGCCTTAAAAACAAAGAACCTTACGGTTCTTTGTTTTTTTTCTATGGTGATGTACAGTCAGCAGCAGAAGTAGATAAGCTGTCCAGGTTTTCAAAATGACCTACACACGCCCTTAACGTCTTAAGAATAAGGTCGTGTGTAGGTCATTTTGAACACCTGGACAGCTTATCTACTTC
>OZ020292.1:11539401-11565352 GCA_963971205.1 Aethes cnicana
AAAACAAAAAATACGGTCTAATATTTTTTTATTACCTGACTGACGGACTAATTAGAATTTCGATTCTTCACCCTGTTCCGTGATCCCTATTTCCAACTAAAAGTGTTTCAATTTCCGTTCTCTTGCTTTACTTTCTGTTCAAGCTGTTGTAATGCTTCTTCGACAGCATCACATCAAAAGACTGATACAGCTTGTTTCTATGGAGTGTGGAATGTGTCTTGGTAAGGAGCGCAATCTTATATGGCGAAACAGTTGAAAAACGTGTCCAGCGATTTGATAAGCAACAAAACAAAACACACTCTCCTCACAACCGTTTTCGCCTCAGCAGCGCCATCTGAAGGCGCTACTGTAGACTATCCGCCTAGGTGGCTTGACTGGAGTGGCGACCGCAGCGCCCCCAACCTACCCAATTTGTTGTCCACTTTTGGAACTATAAAGATTGCGCTCCTTTACTTCAACCCTCCATACTTGTTTCTTATTTGATAAGGTCATGATGAGGTGGTATTCTCTGTTTCAGGGTGAGGTGTCGTACATCCGCGTGAAGGAGGACTACGGCGGCGGCGGCGGCGGGCGGCGACGCTACAGCGGCGCCCGACCGTGATAGGTAACGAACACTTTCATTGATTGCTCCTTCTAATGAGGGTCACGTAATAAATTCCGCCGCTTACCTTATCTTATCTTGAGACTGGGGTCCTTGTGGATACACTTCGACCCATTGGGATCTTTTGTGTAAGTACCCCTCTCCATGCAGCTAATCCATTGCTTCCTCCACCTTCACCAATAGGTTAATGATGGAGTGCAATGGTAGTGCTTTGAAATCGCCTGGTTCAGGGTAACCGCTACCTAGGAGTTTCATTCTGAGCCTGGCGAGTGCGTCACATTTGCACAGGATGTGTCGCATTGACTCATCCTCTTCGCCACACATTCTGCAAGCTATATCGGTACATAGTCCCATCTTCAAAATTAACCACTGTGCTTTTCGGTGAAGGAAAACATCGTGAGGAAAGTAATTCAAAGATGTGTGTGAAGTCCCCAATCCGCACTGGGCCCGCGTGGGGACTATAGCCCAAAACCCTCTCGTGATGAGAGGAGGCCTGTGCCCAGCAGTGGGACGCATTAAAGTAGTAGCACATTATGTGTTACCTGGGCGACCGAGCTTTGGCCGTCTAAAAATAGCTAAAACCGAGGTTTCTCATATAATAAACATAGCTAGATCGATTTGTCGCCCCTGTAAATCCTTATATTCCAAATTTCGTCCAAATCGTTTGAGCCGTTTCTGAGATCGCTTGGATAAATAAATAGACAAATATACAAGTTTAGCGCGTTTAAAGTTACATAAGATTACACGCTAAATTGGCAACACTGAAATCTCCGAGACGCCAACACTATCGTATGAAATGACAATCTGACATTGACAGAGCGCGATTCGGGACATCTATGAGCGTTGTGAACGCTTTGCGAGCAAAACGGAACGCACCTACTTTCTAGACTGTGGCGCCAAGTAGTGCTAAGGTCTATAAGGCATTCACTGCCACCAACGCATATATGCGTTTTGCTGACTTTCCCGCATTGCCTCGAACGCACATGTGCGTTGCAATGTTCCCTTAATGACAGACGTGGCACCTCGCGAAAGTTCGTAAAAAGAAGTGGCAGTGAATGCGTTAACACACAGTCTTGGCCCGTGTCATACGGCGGACTCGGCCTATAAAAGCACGATTTCGAACACAATTCGAATGAAGTGTCAATGTTTACGTGCGAGGACATCTGTACACTTGTAAATGCGTGTGTACCAGTACGCGGGCCAATGCACAACTCTCCATCTCCGGATGAAACAAATGATGGTAAGGGCGAGTTGGGCGCGAGTTGCGCGCCGGCTAGAGTCAGGCGGGTGATTCCGTGGCCATTCTGTATGTAGTACTATTAAATATTCTGTGCTAGTGAGCAAGAATACGCTGGCCCTGAACCATTTTGCTCCCTAGTAATACGATGTACTATTTATTTATTTAATTTTAGACAGGCAGTAATTCGCTGATCAACTAAATCATATTTTCACTGTTTATTCGGGACCGTATGAGATTATGGAAACAACCTTTGGGTTCGAGCTTCGGCAGTGAAAGAGGACCGCTCCGTTTATTACATATCTTATATCTAAAGGCTTACAGCTAGTTTCACGTATTAACTATGGAGAGCGCCTGCGGCGCTTTACAATAGTGCCATCTGTGGTAGGAACATTGTACTAATACATACACTATCAACCTAGTCGCTGGTATCGGTCGTAGTTCGCGGCGCTGGCACACACACAGATGGCGCTTATGTTAATCCTTAACACTGTTAGAGTTCATGTTAGTAAGAGAGTTTATCTAGGGAAGCGTTCAAGTATTATGTAACGCAATTTTTGGAGACTTGATTCCCCCTCCACCCCATGTAACGCACCGTAACGTTTTTCTGTACGCCCCCCTCCCCGCTAGTAAAACGTTACGTAACCACCAAGTGACCATTTTTACCTAAAAATCACAATTATGTGGCGTAAAGTACCGGAAACAATGTTACGTAACGCGTAGTTCAAACACCCCCCCCAAGACCCCCCCCCCCCCTCCCAAATTCGTTAGGTAATACTTGATCGCTCCCTAGTCTGTTTTTGAACTGTGTGTTATTGTTGAGTGTGTGATGTGATAGGTATAGGTATAGGTTTGCGCGGGCTGGTTTTCCGCAACTCGACGTCAAGATTGCGCCTATTTTGCGTGGTCTTGGGCTGGCGGGGCTACTCCTGCCAGCCCAGCTCCTGAAGAAAGCCTAGCAGACCCTTAATGTTGCCGACGACTTCCTGGAGCGACCTCGGATTTCCGAGGTGTGTTGCCCGGTACGTTGCCACGGTGTGATGTGATAACGGCGGCGGTGATCGCAGGTCGCGCTCGTACTCGCCGCGGCGGCGCGGCTCGCCGACGTACTCGCCGGTGCGGCGCAGCTACTCCCGCTCCCGCTCCCGCTCGCGCTCGCCCTCGCCGCGCTCCCGCTCCCGCTCGCACAACTACTGAGCAGGTCCGTATACACCACACCACACACACACACACACGCCGCCCACACTGTAGCCTCCGCAGGCAAACCGTGCTCAACGAAGCTGCTAGTGGCTCGGAGCTGTGGACCTCGCTAATGTTGTCCATTTTTGCATAGCTTAAAATAATCCATACTAATATTATAAATGCGAAAGTAAATCTGTCTCTATCTCTTACCTCTTCACGCTTCAACCGCTGGACCGATTTAGGTGAAATTTGGTATGAAGATAGCTAAAGTCCCGGAAAAACACATATTTCCCGCGGGCGAAGTCGCGGGCAGAAGCTAGTTGTTTATATGTCGAACATCCGCTCCGCCATTTTGAAAATTTTCCAAAATCTGAAACAAAAATCTATGTAATTTTGGAACTTGGTCACATAATTTCACGAGAATCGGTTGAGAAATACTACGTGTATAGGAGAACGAACGACTATAAGAAAGCATTACTGGCCAAGTTGAAAACTGGTCACTTCGCTAGCTCGGTCAAAAAACTAGCTCATGTTTATTGACCGACCGAGTGAAACGTCTGTTTCAACTTGGGCAAAAATGCTTTTGTATAAATCCGGATGTCTGTTCCCGACTAGAGAAGTCTACAGCTCTTGGAGCCACTAGTTTTAACTGTAATATACACGGTTTTGTTACTTCAAAAGTTTTAAATAGTTTGAAGTATAGATTTTACCACAGCTGCGTTCCGAATCGCGCTCAGAGCGCCCATATCACTGCATCCTGTTTCCTCTTGGCAGTCGACTTTCTAGAGGGAAAAGGATGCAAAGTGCTATGGGTGCTCTGAGCGCGATTAGGAACGTTGCTCACGAGAGTTGAAGTCACACACGTAAGAATACGGGGATTTTAATACTGTTTTTTTTTTTGTACCGGTATGACAGTCCGGTATTCTGTAGTAGTGTGGGTGTCACCCTAATGTCATTCGCACTGATGTGTGTTGCAAGTGATGTATTAAAATAATCCCCGACCCCATGTATCCTGTGAGTGTTTCATTAAATTACTACGTCCATTTAATTTTAACTTGGCACCATGCCGATAGCCGTTCTTTATGTAGAGATCTTCTACATCTATCTAAAGTCCCGCGCCTTCACATTTCAAAACGCTGGGTGTGTTATCATTCACCTCAACTCTCGTGGCGTTATCTGTAACAAAACTATTATTTTTCCAGTGTTCATATGTACAATTCAAATTTGAGTCGCCTGCAAGCTCGGTTCTTTATAAAAACGTATCGGACTCCCAACAACCCTGAAAATAATACTGGAGTAATAATAGTATTTGAAAAATATTTCGCTTGAAATAAAATAGTTCTAATCATTCATTCACTGTGGCTTACAAATTTTTTTCTTTCGTTTCGATTAACTTGATTTGCAATACTGACATTGATGAGACCATTACATCTGTTTAGCATTGAGTCGATCCAATAAGTTGTTTGGTAATAAAATCAAAACGTTTGTATAAATGTCAAGAAGCATCGAGCTTACTGGTGACTTGACGAAATGTGTTCTGTTCCCTAGCTTAGCGGTGGAAAAATACAAAAGGAAAGGCCAACAAGTTCCATCACAAATTGCCATGAATATTAAAATTATTAGAGATTAGAAACCCCACGGCGCGTTTACATGAAGTTGGTTGGTTTAAGTTTTTTTTTTTTTATGTTGTGGTTCACAGTGGATCACGAATTGTATTCAAATACCGACAAACCGAGTTAATATAAGCGTGCCATAACTAACAAACTGTCCTGACCTACCCAAATGTGTGACTATTATTTTGTGAATTGCTTTTATAGAATTTTCAGGTTTTAAAATCGTCTTTGGATTACGGATTCTCTGTGAGGACTTGGAAATTTAATATATCATTTGACGGACACTAAAAAAAAACGACACAGTCTCAACATAGATTTATATGCATTTAATTTAAAAGATCAACTAAGTACTTGTGGGCATGTATGTATGTTTGCTGGAGCCTTACCAAGTTCCCGCTCACAAGTTGACTGGATCACTTAACGCGTGGGATTAAGCCTTCCCTGGACGCAGCGATCTCGGAGGAAGGAGCTGAGGCCCAGCAGTGGGCCTGGGCATGCGTTGATGGGTTGTTGTGTCGACAGCGCGGCGGCGGCGGGGCGGCGGCGGCGGTAGAGCACGCGATGCTCAGACATCGCCGGCGAGTCGTCTTGTGTCAGGCCTTGATTAACGCCGTTATAACGTTATTCATGCAACGTTTCAATTACAACGTTATTCGTTATAACGTTATCTTTAACATGTAATGTCGATTTTCTTGCAATATCCCTATTGACTGATTCCCCGGTGTGATAGTTTTTGTTAGACTTGTAAACTTATTCATTAACAAGACTATGTCACTGAACCATTTTAGCTACAACGTTCTATTTGCCAGCAAAAGACTTAGAACAATGTTAAGTTTTTGTGAATAAGTGAATAAGTCTATGGCAACTTAATTTGCAACCTTTTTATTTGTCGTTGTGATAAATAACGTTATAACGCAAACGCAACTCTATATCGCGACGCAGGCCTGGTGTTGTACTTGTATGATTAAATGTATTTTCTTTTGTTTCATCCACTGTGGATTTGGATGGATCGGAGGAGACTAGGCTTAGTCGTACCGAAGGATCGGGGCTCCGCTCCGGCGTCGGTTTAACTTTTCGGATTCGGATTGTGCCCGGGAACGGATGTCGGATGGATAATGGATGGATTCCGCTGGATGCCAGGATAACGGATCTTTGGGTATGATTTTGGTATTATTGCAAATAACTCGCTGCGTCGGCGCGCCGCGGCACGCGTTACCTATTAGTGCGTGTCTCTAGTGTGAGCTCGGCTTCAAGGCTTTAAAAGGACCAGCGACGCATTAAGAGGGTTTATCCCGAAAGTTGGCAACGTCGCATATAGCTGTCAAATGTTTCGCTGTTTTTAGTAATTTCTCAATATTACTGAATTAAAAAAGAAGTTATCATGCTATGGTTGAATGACGCGTCTCGTTTTATATTTGTTGGTTAAGCATTCAAATGATAAGATTACATTAAAATGCATGGAAACTGCGATGGAAAGTTTTCAGAAGATAGTACTTCCATAATCCTTAAAAAATCGTATGCCTATGATAATTGTTGCAATCCATACTTAATGTTTTATTCAACCATAGAGCGATAATTCATGTTTTCATTCATTAATATTCAGAAATTAATGAAATCAGCGAAATATTTGACAACTATTTGCGGCGTTGCCAACTTTCGGAGTAAACCCTCAAAAGTGTTTGTATCAAGCCTAAACGCTCGCTAAGGCTAAGAATCCGCGTGACATGCACTAATGAGATTATTTATCGTTCAAGCCGGAACGATTCTAGTCTGTGGATGTCACACACATTCATAGACTTTATACTCTATCCGCTATCGCTTCGCCGGTCCTTGATAATGACTCCCACTTGAGATTCGACTAATACGGACCTAATAAAATCAAGTACAAATTTCCACCTTCTCCAATATAAATCTAATGTTGCAAGGCATCACTCCAAAAACTTTAGAATTACTTTAAACGCATTCCAATTAGAGCTTAGCTGCCTAAAGAATAAATTGGTTAATTAAGTAATTATGGAGAGGTGCAGCGTCTGAAGTATTGTGTTCGAAGCTAATTTTAATTAGGACCTTTTTATACCCCTCACAGTCAACAAGAGATACAGTTAAATCATTTTTTTTATTCGTGTACTTATATGTAAAAAATCACTTCAATGTTGCCAACATCTTTGCACACTAACCAAAAAAGCTCCCATTGCCGAATCATTTCAAGGCCTAATACTTCATACATATTGTATTTAATCGCTTGTTTTTTTTTGCCTTTTGTGTCTTTAATATTGTTGCTGTCTTATTCTTATTCATATCACTATCTGTATAGTTTCCGAGCCAAATGCCAAACAATGAACATATTATTGACTTTTGTTGCAAAAATAATACATAGGAATTGCACTTTTGTTGTCTGAATATTGTTGTGTTAAGTATTAAGTGTTTTAATGTATAACTGTGCCTCTTTTGTTGAGTGTGTAGCGGCCGCGATGCCGAGTGCTTGTCGACTCTCATGTGGACGCTGGGGAGTCATCTGTCATCATTGTCACATTAATTGTGTTACATCATCATCACAATAACAAAAAAAAAAGTTGATAAATGGAATCTATACAAAAATCTTGTAAATTCTTGTTGATTGATCATTTTACATATTATGATTTTGGATAATGGTAAAAGAGACAATTTTTTTATAGTTCTTTTATTGGAAAGATTTTTAAATTCGCGTAAATGTTTTCGCATTTAATGTCCATTACTACTGTTGACACTATTTGAGTGTAAACTAGCAAACACAAATGTACACGAACACTAGCAGTGACCCAGTGTGCACTAAGATTCATTAGGGCCCACTAGCAGACATTAGTGTTCACTAGCAGACATTAGTGTTCACTAGCAGACATTAGTGTTCACTAGCAGACATATTAGTGTCCACTAGCAGACATTAGTGTTCACTAGCAGACATATTAGTGTCCACTAGCAGACATTAGTGTTCACTAGCAGACACATTAGTGTTGACTAGCAGTCGGCGGCGCGCCGCGGCGGCGCCGGCCGCGCCCATAGCATGCTTCGGCTTGCGTAGAAGCCAATGGACTCAAATTTTGTATTGACGTGTTTTAATTACCGAGCAAAGTGAATAATTCTGAATGTATGAGAGAGAGTATGTTAGACAACTTTCACGCTAGGTGAAGGCATCTCTATATTGGTGTATTAAAGTATCACAAATGTACGTGTCGCGACTGGAGATATCATAGTTTTTAATGTGAAAATGTAATTTAGGTTGGATCAGCATTCCAAGTAACGACACAGTTTGATGGACTCAATAAAATTCCTTTTAAACAATCTCTGTTTTATTTCATCTAACTTACACATATTATAAATTATTATACAAAGATAACATCTAGGTGTAGTGGACAACGTGGATTTTATTTTCATTTACATTTATTACAATTTTGGGGACTTCACACACATCTTTGAATTACTTCGCAGATGCGTGCAGGTTTCCTCACGATGTATTCCTTCACCGAAAAGCGTAGTGGTAAATTCAAATTTAATTTCGCACATAAGTAAACTTAGAGGTGCGAGCCGGAGAGGTGGGCCCGCGTGGGGACTGTTGCCCAAACCCTCTCGTGATGAGAGAAGGCCTGTGCCCAGCAGTGGGACGCAAATAGGCTGTAGTAGTAGTAGTTATTACATTTTGCTAAAATTCAGAACGATATTATTAAAATACACCTTGTGTACAACCCAATATGACTAACGAATTGATGGGACTGATCAAACCAATGACCGTATCGTTGCTCCAGCCACATTTGATGGCCCGGTCATTTTTAAATTCGCTATGGCACCTCTACCTTATTGAAAGGTTGCGGACCCCTACTCTAACTCGAGTTATGTTGATACAACTAGTTTAAGAGGTTAGCGGCCTGGTGGAGTGGAAGTTTGCCTTAGGTAAGTATGTACTTGTGCCCGGTGAGTAACATTTTGTTTGTACTGATTGATCATCAGAAGCTATGTTCCATATGTTCATAACTGGTCAACAAAGTTATATCTTGAACCCGGAGTGTATAGCACACACGCCAAAACTCAGGTTCTCATAGGTCACTTGTCGGAAGCCCGCGTCTTCTATCATTCCTTTGAATTTTTCCTGTAAATGAAAGTTTTCATTGAAATATAGACGGCGTTAGAAACGCCTCTTTTGCGTCAGAGGTTAAAAGATATGAGTAGTCGGGGCAAGTGCGCCTAAATTGGTTTTTCGAATAGATAATGTAATCATTTCCTCTTAAAATCCCTTTGCTTCCCTAATCGAGGCCAAGCTTTTATTTAAAAAAATATATATGACGGGAGTCCGTATATGAGTGGCACCGAACCAGTCTTGGAGGATATCAGTGGACTTAATGCTGACATGGTTATGAGTTATGAAGTGATTAGCCCTTAGAACGCAAGGACACCTAAAGACCCAAAAGTTGTCTTAGCTGAGGTGTAATAGGAGATTAACGCATTCACTGCCACCGACGCATATGTGCGTTTTGCTGACTTTCCCGCAGTGCCTTGAACGCACATGTGCGTTGCAAATTGTTCCCTTAATGACAGATGTGGCACCTGGCGAAAGTTCGTAAAACAGAAGTGGCAGTGAATGCCTTAAATACATATGCATAAAATCCATATTCGCTTTAGACGTCATTGATGGGGGGTTGAAAAGGTTAGTTAACTACCTCCGTTGATCGTCTGTCGGGTTAATACCCGAATAGAGGACTGCTTACCCGACTGCGCCCAACAGTCGTCCCCATTGCAAGTATCTGTTGAGTGTGACCGTCAAGATAGCGTACACCGTAACGATATCCAGGATCTGATTATGCAAATAAATAGTACCCACGGGGTACTATTTTTTGAGCTATAAATCACTCCCGAGAACCAAGCCTTTCCAGAATCCACGCGGTGTACGCCAGCTTGACGCTCGGTAGCGTACACCGTGAACAGCCCTTATATTTCGAAAAGTTTAAGGGTACTATTTTTTTAACCTAGATATTCCTTGGGTACTATTTGTTTGCATAATCAGATCCTGGATATCGTTACGGTGTACGCTATCTTGACGGTCACCTGTTGAGTCTGGAAAGCTACCTGGTTGGGGAACTGGCGGATGCTCTCGACGAGGTACTGGTAGGGCCGCCACTGGCCCGCGATCAGCTGGCCCAGCACTGGGATCACCTGGAACGAGTACTTGTCGTACACCCTGCGGACAACGGGACACGTGCATTAGCAGGTCTTAGGCTGGAACGCCACTGTTGCGTACGGACGACGGCCCACGTGGGTACACAAACGTTTGTAGCAAAACGTACGCAGATACTTCAGCACACGGCCCGCTACGGACCATATCATAGAACCATGTTTAGCGTGCGCAGCAGTGGGGTTCAGGCTTTAGCAAAACAGATTAGCCTATAACGTCTCTGACGGGCACAGGGCTTGGAACACTATGTTTATACTATAAAATCCGTAATTATTCTCGTCGCCAGTATGTTATGTTCACCACTTACTTGACTGTAGGTTTCAGACTGAGGGTACCCTTTTATCTTCTACCCACATTCTTATATACAACAGTTTCAACTAGTCAGAACTTATCTATCTCCATGAACTTAAACATCTTTGAAACTTCAGTGCAGGTTCCCTCATGATGTTTTCGTTCACCCTTTTGGTCATGGGCGTACCTAGGAGAGAAGCCGTGGTGGCCTAGTGGTTCGACCTACCGCCTCTCATGCAGAGGGTCGCGGGTTCAAATCCGGCTCGCACCTCTGAAAATATTTATGTGCGAAATTCAATTTGAATTTATCACTGAGCTTTTCGGTGAAGGAAAACATCGTGAGGAAACCTGCACGCATCTGCGAAGTAATTAAAGGATGTGTGTTAAGTTCCCAATCCGCACTGGGCCCGCGTGGGGACTATAGCCCAACCCTCTCGTGATGAAAGGAGGCCTGTGCCCACCAGTGGGCCGTAAATAGGCTGTTCTAGTACCAAGGAGGGAGGGGGGGGGGGGGAGCTCTTTCTTTCTTTCTTTCTTTTGGTGATAAAAATGTACTACATTTTATCTTTGCTATTGTTTTCCCTGTAGCAAACAATCGCACCTTATGCCTTTGTAATAAAATGCAATATGTAGATGTTATTGGGTAATAGGGATGACAACAACTTTTTATTCTTAGTCTATCTGGTTGATTATTGAAAAGTATTGGACACGTATTTTTTCTTTTTTCACGTAATCAAACTCATACGGAGATATATTGAGTTGAAATGTCGCGTGACGTCACGGTTAGGTACGATTTATACCTAACGGTGACGTAGTTAGCCCCCACTCTCAAACTTTAATGCGTTTTAACTTAGTCATTCTTTGTTAATTTGATAAAACAAAAAATACGTGTCTAATATATTTTTTTTACCTGACTGACGGACTATTAGAATTTCGATTTCTTCAACCTGTCGTCATCCCTATTGCAAGGTCCTTACCACTGCAGCGCCTCGTTGGGTAAATGGCTGAATTCGAGACACATGAAGCGACCGCCGGGCGCCAGCACTCTGTAGGCCTCCTCCAAAACCTGCAACAGTAGGTAGACAATACTACAACAGCCTATTTACGGCCCACTGCTGGGCACAGGCCTCCTCTCATCACGAGAGGGTTGGGCTATAGTCCCCACGCGGGCCCAGTGCGGATTGGGGACTTCACACACATCCTTGATTAGGTGTACCTAATCAAGGTAGACAATAACTAGAAGAGTATTAGAAGGTAAAGTTCATCCGAGATGACGAAAATGCACTTTAAGTGCATAGTAATAAAGAAAGGACGGTACTGCGTTCTGTAGCAGCGACGATATTCGACATGTTTATTATAAAGTGATACGGTGAGAAGTGTTGTTTAGTTCTGACTGCAAGTACAGTCGAGTTCGCCAATATATACACACTTTTGCACCTTACCACGTTGTAATACGGTCCAAAAGTGTACACATATTAGTGAACTCGACTGTACAATACAAATACTCTATTGAACACTGGACAACATAGAAATAAAACATGCATAACAAATATCAACAGAAATAGGTACTGTAGAGTTGGTATAGCCCTCGCTATACGAACTCTTTAGGGCTGTAGTTTTGTAAAACGTTCTAGAACTACTAATCATTTGAAAATTAAAATGAAAGCGCTTCTGGAATATCTAGAGTAGGCTGAAGCTTATCGTAGAAAAGTGCAATTGTACTTAGGCCCCACTATAAAAAAAAAGTAATATCAATTTTCTCAAACATGCAATGAAATATTGATATTATGTTCTTCTTATTAGCCTGGGAAGTATCACGTTTCAGGCGCGGCTAGACAATTGGTCTATAATGAAATTTCATACAAACGTTGCAGGCCAAGGCTGGCAACACACTTTTTTTAATTTGCATTTGATATATTTGTGACACAGCATCTTAACATTCCGCCATTTAAAAAAGCTACAAGCAATATTTACTATATGGTTTGCTATGACATTCTGCCAATACAGCTATTAAATTTTTATTTATTTATTTCTTTGCATGTTTGAGAAAAGCACTATACATACATCGGCGGGGGATGGAAGTTGTCAGCCTCGTAAGTATCCGGCCTCACTTCGTTCGACCGTATATAATACTCGGCCTGCAACACCTCCTTTCCGGCCTCTGTAGTAATGTACTATTAATTCTTGTTTCCATTTAACCTCAAAGAGTAGCTAGTTTCTCGTCACATGGTGGAGGCGGTCTTGGCATGGCGCACCAGCAGGCGGCCTTATCGGTCTTGGCGGGTGTTTTATGAAGTACCTTATCAACATGCGTGCAGTTCCGTATCCCGAAGGCGATGGTGTACGCCGTGCAGGAGTCGTCGGGCACGGCGAGGGCCTCCGCGTCGCCGCACAGCCACGCGACGTCCACGCCCGACGCCGAGCCCGTCAGGCCCAACCTGCAACCGCCAACGGTACAGGTTTACATAACCATACAAGAAGTAAGGTAAACTTAGAATGACAATACCTTCAAACAAATCAGCATCCACCCGAAATAAGTGTTAAATGCGATAATAGATGTCGCTGCCTAGGTAGCCTGGATACAAATTTGAACTCCATGAGCAACATCTAGATGGCGCTGTACAGGGGAAGTATGAAAATTTGAAGCTCCCTGGCTATGTCCGATGTACAGTCACGACACGACAGATGGCGCTGCCGTCACGTAAACATTGAGCTCGCGTATTTATGCCAATTAAAAATATCTAACGAAGGAAAAATCGTGATACGAATAGTGAAAATCATTAATAAATACGGATTTTACAAGTGATATCGTTCGCAGTACGGGTAAAGTGAATCTAGATGTAAAAAACGTAAACATCGAAGATAACGGCCCGCCCTCACATAATGACAGTTCAAACCCCACAACGAACTAGCCTGAGCTTATAATGTTTGAAGAAACCAGTGACAGTGAAAACTAACGCTAAAAAAACAATATCTACCTAAAATATCCTAAACTAACTCAAGTGAAAGTGATAAAAATTCAAAAAGTAACGAATGCCAGACCGCCATTGCGAACCTACTATAAGAAACAAAGTGTTGTAAATGGGATCACATGTAACCCTGCTAACTGGTAAGCTAAACCAAAATAATAAAGGAAAAGTGTTTACAATATATTGCCGATATCAATAAGTCTGTACTGCCACCAACTACTTAATATCTATTTTTGAGAAGATCATACTGAGACAAAATGAAGTGTAACGCATGTAATAGTCCCATAAAAAGTGTACTCGATTTGTTGACGTGTATAGAATGTAAAGGCACATACCATTATCAATGTCTTAACATGACATCAGCACAATATATGGGCAAAATACACAATTTAAAGCAGACATGGCGCTGTCCATATTGCGATAAGGTCACAACACGGAGACCGAAACATGACGGAACACCAGTTAGACACTCTGTCGATGTGACAGCACTAGATGACACTACCATGTCTATCGACGACACAACAGACCATGATTATCAGCGCAGGCCGACTACAGACAATACAAGTACCAACAACTCAATCACACCGCAACACAGTAACGAAACAATCACTTTAGCTGCAATCGGCGAACTTCTGGACCAAAAACTCACAAAAAACAACACAACCATTACGGAACACATGAAAAGCATGATACACGCCGAGATTAAAACTGCACTTGACACCTTAAAACAGGAAATAACACAAAAACATCTCACAATCGATACGAACCACACAATTCTAGCACAACAGATCCAAGAAACAAACTTAAAAATACACAGTCTAGAAAACGAGAACAAGAAATTAAAACTGAACATACAGGATTTACAAAACCGTATAAGTAACTCGAATGACGCCGCGCCCAACAACAATAATGACCACAAAAAATTCGTCCTACACGGCCTAGACGAATATCACGGAGAAACGGAACATGATCTTTATCCGCGAATAAGCAATATGTTTGCCGACTTCCTTAATATTGACATCAACGGGTACATCGAGTCAGTAAAGCGGGTAGGAAAAACGGGACGCCGGCGCCCACTGGTAATCGAGTTGATAAGTCAGCGTATGAAAAAATTCGTCATTGAAAACTCGTACTGCTTCAATAATAGCGGGTACGCAGTCTCAGAATTTCTCAACAGAGATGCCCTACAGAGAAGAAAACATTTAAGAGAAATCCTGATGCGTGAAAGAAGGAATGGTAAATACGCTATAATGCGGAACAACCGCCTTTATATTAATGGAGAGGAGTATATCCGTACAACTACACAATGCACACGCGAATACCAATTAGAAATCGACAGTATGTCTACTTCCATAACCCACGAACCGAACACACATACGAACACACGAAACGGTATACAAATCATAAATACGCACCAAACCCAAGAGCAGGGGGTCATATCCCAGCGCACTGTCCCGGACATTCACTACGTCACCGACACACCTGACACGCAAACGCATCCAACCACAACAAGAAATCATAACTTTCGCAACTGATGAAAAATACATGAAAATCATGTTCCAAAACATGCAAAGCCTATATAATAAAAGAAATACGCTACAAGCCTTTTTAGAACATAATTCACATCATATTATCTGTATATCGGAAACATGGCTATCAAGTGCAAAAGTAAACAATGTCTCAATAGACGGATACGTCCTCGCGTCGTCATTCCACCGCGACAACTGCGCCGGCGGCGGGGTGTGCATACTACTACAGGATAACCTGGACTACGTAGAAAGAACGGATATCAAGGACATGTCAATAGAATATATTATTGAAATTAGTGCAATCGAAATTATTGAATCTAAGTTATTAATAATCGTTATGTATTGGAATGGAAGGGAGACCGATGTTTTCTATCAACAATTAACAAAAACCCTGGACTTGTTAGCTAAAAAAGACACCAAAAAAAGAATTATTCTCGGAGGCGATCTAAACGTGGACATTTTAAAAAAAGATAAAAAATCATTAGACTTGTTAAACATTATGTGTGAATATAACTTTACGCAACATATATCCGAACCGACGCGAGAATCCAATATCTCCGCGACCTGCTTAGACTTGATTTTTACAAACTTTAAAGATCACGATATGAAAACAACGGTTTGCGATTTTGGATTTTCGGACCATAAAGGTACAACAATAACAACGAAAATAAGATTACAAACAGAAAGAATAAAATGGAAATTAAAAAAAAGACTATACACGGATCAAAATATGGAGTCATTCAAACTTGAGTTGCAAAAAATCTCATGGCCCCAATTAATTACAGCCGATAATAATATAAATCAAAATTTTAATACTTTTAGCACAACATTAGAAGAAATATTAAACAGATGTATCCCAATTAAGTCAATTAACCTAAAAGAAATAAACAATAAAACAAAATGGCTAACCAAAGGCATAAAAATATCCTGTAAAAGCAAACGAACTCTAAAATCCCTAGTTACATACACAAAAAATGACACGCTAAGAAAACATTATAAACAATACAAAATTACACTAAAACGCTCCATAGCAAAATCTAAAAAAATACAATACATAAATGAGCTAAAAAAATCCAGCAATATTATAAAATCAATGTGGAAAATTATAAAAGAGCGCACGAATAAAAAGAATATTCCAATAAGAAAAAATATCGAACTAAATATCCAAAATAACCTCACTTCCGACCCGACGATAATAGCTAACGCATTCAACTCCTACTTTGCATCGGTAGGCAATACCGGAGCCAACCCGTCGAGGGGTAGGCCGGTACTCTATCCCACTACTAATACCTGCTATCTAAGCCCTGTCGAGCCTCGGGAAGTCTACACTATCATTCGAAAACTAAAAAATAAACGCAGCTTTGGAACAGATGAATTACCTCCTATGCTCATTAAGCAATGTGCTGAAGAACTGACACTACCCTATTATCTACTTATAAACCAGTCGTTTAGCGAAGGTATATTCCCAGACTGCCTCAAGGAATCTATAATCAGACCGATATATAAAAAAAAGGGGCCGACGTCGGATCCCAGCAACTATAGGCCTATAGCACTATTGCCCACGTCAGCAAAAATATTAGAAACCGCGATGTGCAACCGTATTTACGCCTTTTGTGAGAAATATAATATCTTCGACGATAATCAAAACGGTTTTCGAAAACAAAGATCCACTACTTTGGCTGTGTATAAATTTATGCAAGAAGTATTAAACACACTTAACGCAAAAAAATACGCTATAGGGATACTATTAGACATGTCTAAAGCCTACGACCGAGTACAATATAAAATACTATTGGATAAACTATATGGCATAGGAATAAGAGGCACGACATATGATTGGTTTAAATCATATCTAGAAAATCGTAAACAATACGTTGAAATGCAACATTACGATCAAGCCACCGGTAACATACATAATATACGATCGGATTCACATTTAATAAAGAACGCGATTCCACAGGGTTCAGTGATCGGGAGTTTAATTTTTTTAATTTATATTAACGACCTCCCGAAGTTGTTTACCGAGACGTGCATACTTTTCGCGGACGACATCTCTCTTTTAACCACATGCGTCAACGATCAGAATATAAAAGAAAATATAGAAATACTTTTACATAATATTAACGATTGGATGTTAGATCACAATCTAGAAATAAATTATTCTAAAACGAAAATTTTACAATTTAGACCGTATCAAAAAAAAGCGTTAAAAATCAATATTGATATCAATAACACCGAAATAGAATGCGTTACCAGTTTCTCTTTACTCGGTATACACATAGACGCTAATGTAAACTGGAAGGAACATATAAAAAAATTAAAAACAAAACTTGCCCAATTTATCTATGCACTACGAGAAATAAAAAGAACAACAGATATAAAATCGGCCCTCGCCGCTTATTACGCGTTCGCGTTTTCCCGATTTAAGTACGGAATCCTATTATGGGGAAACAGCACCGACGCGCAAGAAATATTCATAATGCAAAAGAAATGCGTACGTATTCTAGCCAATATCAAAAACACAGATAGTTGTAGACCTTATTTCAAAAAATTTAGCTTACTAACCTTGACATCCATGTACATATACGAAGCATGCATATTTATAAGAAAGTACCCCCAATTATTCCCGAAAACCGCCGACCGACCGCGAAGGTTCGGGACTAGATACAAACATAATATTGCTTCACTCGTCGCATCAAAATTAAAATTACATAGTACTAGCCCAAACGTCATGTCTATCAACATATATAACAAACTGAATGAGGACCTTAAAAGCTTGGAATCAGAAAAAATATTTAGTAATCGGCTTAAACAGTTTTTGATAGAGAAATGCTACTACAATATAAATGATTTTTTCAATGACAAAGATAAATAAATATCGGTCCTTCGCCCATCAGAGTTTTTTTAATTAGAAATAGGAAAAAATATGACATAGCATGTATAAAATAGTATAAACATAATAAATTAACAGTAATAATGAGAACGACTATTGAATAATAACTAAGTGTAATTGAGTTATATTGCTAATTTAATGAAATTTCATAGACTTCATGTAAAAATAAGAAGAAAAAAAAAAAAAAGAACATGCAACTATAAAATGATAATTTTAGTTATTTAAGTATATTGCTACGCCCCAACGGGGTATCATGTCATAGCTTCATATTTAACATTTGTAACATCTATATTAACTACATGAATGCAATTAATAAAAATATACAAAAATATATACAGTCAGCAGCAGAAGTAGATAAGCTGTCCAGGTGTTCAAAATGACCTACACACGCCCTTAACGTCTTAAGAATAAGGTCGTGTGTAGGTCATTTTGAACACCTGGACAGCTTATCTACTTCTGCTGCTGACTATACGCCGTAATGTGAGTTTTTTTTTTTTCTTTTTTTTTTTTTTTCTTTTTTTTTTTTTCTACTTGCAATCGGTCTTTGACCATAAGCAGGTGCTATCTGTGTTCAGGACTTGGGGGTGTATATGATCCATTGACCATTTACCCTGGCATACAACTCTATTTTATAGAATTTTCTTCCTTTTCAACCTTTTCACGTCATTTGACGTGTTCAGCAGTTTTGTTGCCAGTGGATTCACATGATTTTCCAGTTTAAGTATATATTTTCCTTTTCGTGTCTCTATCTCTTCTTTGATGGTGGGAATCTGTAGATATTCATGCAATTCTGTAGTCTTAGTGAACAATGGGGCCTTGCTTATCTTTCTCAAGATGCTGTTCTGGTATCTTTGCAGTATTTCTATGTTTGAGTTGCTGGCTGTGCCCCACAGCTCTATTCCATATGTCCATACTGGTTTGAGGATAGATTTGTACAAAAGTATTTTGTTCTCTAAGCTGAGTCTAGATTTGGAGTTCAAGAGCCATTCCAAGGTGCGCGTTTTCAAGTTTAGAGAATCTCTTTTCTGTTGTATGTGATGTTTCCAGGTTTGTTTCCGGTCAAGATGCATACCCAAATATTTTACAGTATCTACATGGGGTAGTGGATGATTGCCCAATGTTACTGGAGGACAGTTACCATGCCGAAGGGTGAAGGTTATGTGTTGAGACTTGCTGGCGCTGGCTTTGATTTTCCACTTCTCCAACCATTCTTTCAGTTTGTTCAGATGTGCTTGCAGGTGGTTAGTTGCCTGCAGTGGGTCTTTGCTGCTGGATAGTGCAGCAGTATCATCAGCGTAGGTAGCAGTCACGACATCTTTAGAACTTGGAATATCTGATGTGAATAAGCTGTACAACACTGGCCCCAGCACTGATCCTTGCGGAACACCAGCTTTGATGGCATAGAGCTTGGAGTAATCATTGTTCACTTTGACTCTAAACATCCGGTCCTCAAGATATGATTTTATAATGGTGTAGAATGTGTGTGGAATTTTTTCCTTTAATTTAAATAACAAGCCTCCATGCCACACTATGTCGAATGCCTGTTGTACATCGAGAAAGACGGCTGAGCAGTACTCCTTGTTTTCAAGTGATTGTCTTATTTTGTTGCAAACTCTATGTAGTTGTTCAGTGGTAGAATGTTTTGCCCTGAATCCAAATTGATGGTTCGGTATTAAGCCTTCTTCCTCAATCACTGCTTGTAATCTTCTGTTCAGAATCTTCTCTACCAGCTTCGACATAATTGGTAGGAGGCTGATTGGCCTGTATGAGGTGACTTCATGTTGAGGTTTACCTGGTTTAGGTATCATCAATATTTGCGAGACTTTCCAGATGCATGGGAAATAACCAACTAAATATACTGTTACAGATCATGGTAAAGTATAGTATAGCTTTTCTAGGCAATTCGCGCAGAATCTTTGCAGTAATCAAATCGAAGCCTGGTGCCTTCTTCAGCTGTAAACCTTTTATTTCATTCTGCAGTTCTCTCGGAGTAACATGTTTTATCGGGAGAGACATTTGATTATCACTTTCGAGATAGTTGTTAAGACAGGTTTCCCACTCTTCCTGATCAGGGATGTTGTTCGGAGTGAAGACATTTTCCAAGAAGGCTGCATATGTTTCGGCTTTTTCTACATCTGTCTTAGGGGCCGTTCAAGTATTACGTAAGCACCAAGGGGGGGTGGGGGGGTCTCTGTTTTGCTTATTTTGGATGACATGGGGGGTAGGGGGGTCTAGATGATGATTACGTCATCGTTAGTTATTTACTTTTTTACACGAATGGCACAGACAAAGCATATACAATGTGAGGGTTCACATTGTCTATGCGTGAAAACGAAACGCATTTTCGGGGATTCCCGCAAATAATGCACATGTTTAGGCAGTCACTCGCTTTGAGAACCGATTAGGGGAATTACCGCGCATTAGGGAAATTACCGCGCGCTATTCACTTGTCTAATAAATGCATCTATTATATTATATTAATTCTGATTATAATATTTTTGTCCCTTACTCTATGTGTATCAGTTAAACCTAATTTTCCATGGATTTTCCTATTTTTAAAATGACAATATAAAAAAACATTTATAACTAAAAATGTTTACGTAAGCATAGGGGGAGGGGGTAAGAGCTTTGCTTACTTTTGATGACAAGGGGGGCGGGGGGGTAAAAAATGGTAAGAAATCTGCTTACGTAATACTTGAACGGCCCCTTAGCCCATGTGCTGTCCGTTTTCTTTATGGCAGGTATTGCATTTTGTGGTTGGTTGAAGTTTTTCGTAACCTTCCAAATCGAATGATTGTCCTGGGAGTTGGGTGTTAGCATTTCCAGGTGCGACTGGACGGTTTCATTATCAACTTCTTCTAGCACTCGTTTTAGTTCTTTAGATGCTCTATTGAATGCTGCTTTATCCACGGCTAGCCTACTGGTATGCCAAACACGACGTAGTCTCCTCTTTTCATTTATAATTGACTTGATATCCAGAGGTAGGTTATGCCCATCATAGTTCTTTTTTTGAATCTCTGGGGTACTTAACCAGGCGGCTTCTTGTATAATATTTGTAAAATTGACAGCAGCAAGTTCAATATCATCACTGTTTTTAAGTTTCGTGTTAAGTTCTATTTTTGCTTCTACTATGCTTCGAAATGAGTTCCAGTCAGTCAATCTGTTGGTTAACCTTTCAGTTGCTGGTCGATCTATTATTTTAGTACTCACAGTTATTATGACTGGAGAGTGATCACCTGTTGAGTCATAGCAGCTTTCAGCTTTTGTATACAAATTGGACACATTTCCAGTCACTGCAAAGTCGAGCAGGTCTGGGATCTTGTTTATATCAGTCGGCCAGTATGTTGGTTCTGATGTTGTCACAATGCCAAAGTTGTTGCTGTCTATACATTTTTTTAACATGTGAGGAGATTGACAGTCCTATATAATTACACTAGCTTCTGCCCGCGACTTCGTCCGCGTGGAATTCGATTATAGCGTACCCGCGGGATTTGAGTGTTAACTATAATAAATTATATACTAAAACCTTCCTCTTTCTATTAAATCACTCTATATATTTAAAAAAACCGCTTCAAAATCGGTTGCGTAGTTTTAAAGATCTAAGCATACATAGGGACAAACAGCAGGAAGCGACTTTGTTTTATACAGTCAGCAGCAGAAGTAGATAAGCTGTCCAGGTGTTCAAAATGACCTACACACGCTCTTAACGTCTTAAGAATAAGGTCGTGTGTAGGTCATTTTGAACACCTGGACAGCTTATCTACTTCTGCTGCTGACTGTACTATGTAGTGATTGTCTGTGACACAACTTAGAAGCCTCGTGGATTAACCAATAATAGATTCTGCATCAACGGCTTGAGTGCTTCGCCGCGCGCCTTCCAAGTGGTGTCGTCGTATATCATCACCATTGCAGCCGAAAGACGTCCACTGCTGGACGTAGGCCTCCAACAAGGCTAGCGACTCAGACTGGTGTTGTGCTACTAGCGACCTTTTACGAGATCATCGCTCCATTGTTGGAGGCCTATGAACAGCTCATCTCGTTCTTTAATTATTAAATAATTTTATTCAATTATCAAACTGGGCATTTGCACCATACGAGATTTCAGACAGATTTGTCAAATATAAAAATAAAGACGAAATTTCCAAAAAAGCAACCAATTATTTAAAAAGCTGTACCTCTGTGCCCGCACCTTCCCCACGTCGAGCATTGCCTGGTTGATGTCGCAGATGGTCACCGAACTTCGCTTGCCCTCCGGAGCTGGGCCGAGGTTCTTCAAGTAGTTGATGTACCGGAATGAGATGTCACCTGTGGAAAGTCATATTAGAAAATCAATAATAGGTGGGTAAAATATTATAAACATTTATAGCATAATTAAATACCCAAATCAGAACTGGACTGAAAAGTGATCACCTTCTATCTTATCTGTGGAAAGCAGTACTGTAAAATGGTTTAGAACTTAGCTACAAAAACCAATCTGTATCAAATAAATACAGACAGGCAATCATGAATTGTATAAAAATATTACTACTACTACTACTACGACTATTACTACTACTACTACTACTACTACTACTACAGCCTATTTGCGTCTCACTGCTGGGCACAGGCCTCCTCTCATCACAAGAGGGTTTGGGCTATAGTCCCCATGCGGGCCCAGTGCGGATTGGGGACTTCACAGACATCTCATCATTTGAAGTACTTCGCAGATGCGTGCAGGTTTCCTCACAATGTTTTCCTTCACCGAAAAGCTTCAGTGGTAAATTCAAATTGAATTTCGCACATATATAAACTTAGAGGTGCGAGCTGGAATCGTACCCCAGACCCTCGGCATGAGAGGCGGAAGATCGAATCACTAGGCCACCACGGCTTCCCAAAAAAATATTGCTTAGCAACATTTGACAAGATAAGATAAGATAACATAGACAAGTACTTTGCAATGAAACTCTATATGTATTCTTAATTGACCTGTTCCGCCCGCTACATCAAGCAGTTTGGTGCCGTGCGTGGGCGCCAGCCGCTGCATGAAGATGTCCTTCCACAGCCGGTGGATCCCGAGCGACATCGCGTCGTTCATCACGTCATACTTCTCCGCCACTGTCTCAAACACATTGTGTACTGGAAACAACAAGATTTCTTGTTAACAACACAGGATTTCTACAACAAGAACATTATAAAACAACCTGCCTGGTCAGTTGTGGGAGTCGCCTGATTAAGGGTTGTGCAGGACCGGACTATATTTAGGCAGCTAGCTACTTTTTTAACCACATAACCACAAAATTTGTTACGAATTAAAAACCATAAAAATCTAAATGATATGAGTACAAATTGACAATTTATTTACTCAATTTACCCTTACACAGGGAAAAAGATAAGAAAATGTTACCCTTCTTCCATTTCTCTTCCTCATTGACACTTTCAAAACCGAAGTGTGTCTGTTTGGTTCTTTCGCCTTCATTTTCTTTGCCAGCAGCTTGTGTGCTCAAGGCACGAAGCCGTGGAACTCTATTACATGTTCGTCCTAATTTCGCAAGTCTTGAAACAGTGTTTCTGAGCGCCATTGCGTTTATAAATCTATTTTTTATACGAACACAGCGCGATCTCGAGTTCCCGAGAATCAGCTGTTGCATTTGACAACTGTCATTTTGGCGTCCAACTTGCGTTTAGATTTTGCAATAACGGAATCCTGACTGAAGTAACAAAACGAACTTTTGACTTTCAATCCAGAACTCCTTTTCACGCAGAAAAGAAATCATAACATAAATAAATAATAGTGATATTTACTTTAAGAAACTAAAATGTATGAGATATCTTATATAACTATACTATAAGTAAAATGAAAAAGTACTATGTAAATAACTATAAATGGGTATAATGTTTAATGACTATATGTGTTGGCATAAAATGTTAAAAATATCGGATGAAACGAAACGTGTCTTCATTGATAAAATCAAATCAAATATGACTAATTTTTTTCTTTGTAGTTAGATAATAAATCATTAAATTACAAATAATATAAATAGTTTAGTTAGCCAATAAATAGTACAGTTCTAGTGCTAATGATTGAATTTAACTATTTTAGGTCCTTATACATATATTAATCATGAGCTTACCGGTTTCGCAAGGTTAGTCGAAACATGTTTGTAAACATTGCAATAATCATATTAAGAAGAAACCTAAAAAAAATGTATCACCACCAGGACTCCTTTTGTGTGTCATGTTGCAGTATTTAAATTCCTTTAAACGATTTCTGTTTAAGTTTCGGCTCACTTTTAAAAGTATTAATATTCATTCACAATTTTAATTCGCAACCTTATTTTTTTCTTCTATCTAGATTACATAGAACATGAGCTGGAACACTTTACACAGCGGTCCAACTGGGACTGCGGCGTCGCCTGCGTTTTGATGCTGCTCAAACCAGACCAGCGGAGAGAGTTCCTTTACAACTTCGACCAGATCTGCAGGGAAGAGGGCTTTGGGAGGATGACTTGGACTATAGACTTGTGTTATTTGTTACAGAGGTATTTTACAAATGGCAAATTTTATGATATTGTAGATTTTTTATTTGTTACTATAGTATAGAAACTTTAATCCATACTAATATTATAAATGTGAAAGTGTGTTTGTTTGTTTCTCCTTCCTTCACGTTGCAACAAGTGGACCGATTTGGATGAAATTTGTGGTATTTGTATGGATATAGCTTGAGACCCGGGCAATAACATAGGATACTTTTTATCCCGATATTTGACATGGAATATGAAGAATCATTTCCATGGGAACGGGTTTTCCACGGGTCAAACCAATTTTTTTAATACTTCTATAACTATAACTGTCTATATGTATAGTATCATCGGGTACGAAAATTCTAAGTCTATGTGGGCGGGACGAAGTTCGCGGGAATCGGCTGGTAATTTTGATAAAGGTATTTTTTTTTACAGATTCGGCATCAGGCACTCTATGTATACAACTATGCTGGGTGTAAATGAAGCTCATAAGAAAGTTAGGTACTACCAAAATATGTCTGAACAGGTAATTGTTGTTAAATAAGTCTGACAAAAAAAATAAAAATAGTCAACACCTTCTATTTTACCATACCATTACTTTAGTCTCTTTTTGTTTAGTTTCTTGTGCAATAGGCACTGGCCTATTGTGCTAAAACAACAATTGCCACCCAGGGATTGGTTAATCACTGGAAATGAACTGCACCAATCAAGGGGTTCCCAACATCAAGGGATGGGTAAAATGGTTCCAAATAAAGGTCTGATTACGCGACTAAAACCAGGCAGTCCCCTTTTGTAAATAATAGTAAAAGAAAACATCACAACATTAAACAGGCCACAGACTTTTCTGTAATGTCATCACCGTCATTCGAAAGACCGGTCAGACCGGTCTGGTACTATTGAAATCTTAAGGGTTGATGATGATGATGATGATGATGATGATGATGATGATGATGATGATGATGACGACAAAGGCTTTTATTTATTCATCAGGATAATGAACGGGTGTCCCAACGTTTCGCCGACGCGTCAGCCGCAGGCCTTCACATAGAAAAGAAGTTCTTAAAAATGGAAGATATTGATAGACACCTGAAGAATGGTGTGGCCATCGTGCTGATAGACGCCGGGCTGATGTCCTGTGACCTGTGCAAGCATAACAAGCTGAAGGCTGACTTTAGGTATGTTTGTAACGAGTCACGGCACGACACATTGTAACTAACCCTATGCAATCGAATACCTCTGTGTCACCTCTGCCTAAATGTTCTTAATTTCGCTATTTAAAAAATTTAAAGAAACATTTTGTATGGGATCCTGGTATCACTCACACCATTAATCTCATAGTGGGCCATAATGTTTTTTTTACCAAGTCAAAAAAATTAAAAACCTAAACAACATGCTTAGAATCGATAGCTGATTCTGTGGGTCTCAACGTTTTGCTTGACCCTATAGATACAGAGATTTTTCGATGTTCGCCGCAATGTAAGATTTGCAGTCCGTATTATTTCCCTGTTTCTGATAGTAGAGACGACGTTTGGCTCAGTCGGTAGTGACCGTGCCCTCTGTTCCGACGGTCGCGGGTTCGAATCCCGCTCGGGGCAAACTTTCAAGAGCACAAATGTTTGTACTCGAGTCATGGATGTTTAGTATTTACACTCGTATGGTATGTATGTATTTCTCTATATAAGTATTTATATCCTTGGCTAGCACCCATAGTACAAGCTTTGCTTAGGTTGGGGCTAGGGGCCGGTTCCTATATCCACGTAACGCCTCGTTTTGCCTACGGACGGTTAAAATTTGACAGATTCTCTATGGAACAAATGTCAAAAATCAACCGTCCGTAGGCAAACGAGGCGTTTCGTGGATATAGGAACCGGGCCCGTCAATTTGTGTGAAATGTCCCGAGATATTTATAGTACCTACGGAAAGTGTTGAACTTGCT
>OZ020293.1:0-76000 GCA_963971205.1 Aethes cnicana
AATTTAAATTTATATGTATTATAAGAATTACTCCTCTTAGTTTGCCATCACACCTGGGTGGGTGCGCCCAACAGTTTGAAAAAGTGATCTAGTTTCTCAACTGTACTACTTTGTTTCAGGGCTGGGGTTTACTTCAAGCATTTTGTAAAAATGAGTCGTCATGGACTGTTAAGATGCTATGAAATTAAAATGCCAAGATATCATCAACTACACATTACATGATTGAATAAAATTGCTTTGTTTGGACTATTTATTTCTAATTTCTATATCTTTCTTATCTCTATCAGCAATGGAATGGAGTCAGTCAGACAACATGTGTGTATAGAAAGTTTCATGGTAGGAAATATTTTAAAGTACAGCCTGCATTGCATTGATGCATAAGTAGGTACATTTATTTACCTTGAGATAATTGAACTTATTAACTTTAAATAGAAAACTTTTACCTAATTTATTTATTTATTAGCACCTTGTATGTAAATGTTCCGATAGTGTGAAAATAATGGAGTTAACAAAACAGTAAGTACCACAACAGCCTATAATGTGTCGCTGCTGAGCACAGGCCCAGGGCCAACGGTGTTAGAAGCCTAATGCACACTCAGTGTGGATTGGGGACTTTGCACACATCTGCAGATCCTGTAGGAGTCTGCGATTTGTTTGCTATTTGTTTACAGTAGTATGTGCAAGGTTTGTATAAAAAGAAATTGCCTTTTTATTTATTAGTACACCCATGTAAATGAGGGGATGGCAGCTAGTATTTATTATAATTGAACACTATCCAGCCAATGGCGCAAAAAATGACAATGGCTGCCTACTTAGGAATTTAGGAATCCTATTGATCCCATAATTGAAAGCGATATGGATCAATTGCAGATTCATATTCCCTATGTAGGCTCTCAATCGGGTCCTAATATGATGAGGCGTGATTTGGTACAGAGGTTATGGAGTAATCGTAGGAATTAAGCTTGTTTGTATGTTGTATGTGTGTTTGTATCTTTACTGAATTTGCTTGTATATATGTCTTATCTTACATTTAGAAGTAACTGCAGTTTCTTTGCTGTGTTTTTTGTTTGTTTAAGGGTTTAGTGCGGCTGGGTGCTGCGGTTGCGACGAGCGTGGCGCCGAGTGTCGCCGCCCGCCGAGTTGTTTGCACACCCCCCCCCCCCCCCCTAAAACACCGTACGTTATTTTGAAAACCTTTTCAAACATTGATACCTACTAAACATTTCATATGTTCATTTCACCTTTCCCTGATTCCCTGAGAAACGGTATGCTGTGCTGTGCTCTATATTTTAGGTGTGGTGCCTTGACGTCGCGCCTTAGCTGAGGGGCTCAAGTCTGTCGCAGTGAAGAACTGTGAAAAATTACTTCTTTAGGTAGGTAGCATGTAAGAGACCTTTATTTCTGCGCATGTTTACGACTGAAGTGCCAATAAGCGTGCGCGCTTAAGCTAATTAGTATAAACCTGTAAGTAAATTTCTATAAAATAAATAAAAACTGTTATATAATTGACTTACACTATACGAATTATTTCCCCTATTTGGGTTTTTCAAATTTTTAAGCAAAATACTAAAAAAAAAATTATTTAGTAACACACGTATCATTCGCGAATAAAAACTCACGCAGACGTTGACTTAAAAATAACTTTTTTTTTTTGGGTTATTTATCTACTACTACTATACTATTTGCGTCCCACTGCTGGGCACAGGCCGCGCGAGACGGTTCGTATACATGTTCGTATACAGCTTGTATACATGGCTCAGAAGTGAGATGGGTCTGTAATTCTTCAGCAAGGTATTATCACCTTTTTTTGAAGAAAAGCACTACCGCACTTCTGTTCCATGCTTGCGGCGTTCTCCCTTCGTGAAAGACGGAATTAAACAGCGTCTGAAGGGCCTTGAGGACTGATTTACAATCCGCCTTCAGGAGTTCGGCTGTAATTCCGTCGTCACCGTCGTACGCGCTGAATTTAATTTCTCGCGCGGAAGTTTTTATCTTTTCGGTAACTCCTAACCCTGAAATATTTATATTGCATGGTATAAAGAGCAATCATAAAGTGCATGAATATGCACTGCAAAAATGCAAGTGACTTTGTTTTATAATAGTACTGAGTGAAAGATAAGAGCGTAAATTTGATACTTTCTGCGTCCAACTTTAAAACAGCTGTAATTTCATAGAAACTTTCAACTCCTCTTTTTACTCCAATTACGAGGAATTTTCCAAAACTCCTTTCATATTGCCCACTTCGGTCTAAGAGAAACCTTACTGCCAAATTTCATGTTTCCAAGCTAGGTTTAAAAGTTTCATACAAATGTTCAGCCCAATTTTTACCCCACTTAAGGGAAATTTTCCAAACATCTTTTCTCAGTGCCCATTTAAGTACGACATAAGAGAAAGCTTTCTGCCAATATTTATGTTTCTAAGGCTAGCGGTTAAGAAGTTTCATACAAACTTTCAACTCCCTTTAAGCCCTTTTAGGGGAATTTCCAGAAGTCCTTTCTTTCTTAGTCACTTACATCTTACATCACAAGAGAAACTTTTCTGCCAAAGTTCATTTTTCTAGGCTTAGCGGTTTAGAAGGTACATACAAACTTTTAACCCCCTTTTTACCCTCATAAAGGGACACTTTCCAAAAATCCTTTGTTAGTGCTCATTTATGTCATAAAAGAAACCATTTTTCCAACTTTCATGTTTCTAGGCCCAATGACTTAAAGTTACATACAAACTTTTAACCCTCTTTTTAATCTTATAAGGAGGCACTTTCCAAAAATACTTTGTTAGTGCTTATTTAAGTATGTCATAAAAAAAAATTGACAAATTTCATGTTTCTAGGCCTAACGGTTTAGAAGTTACATACAAACTTTCAAACCCCTTTTCATTTTATTTCTAAAATTAATTTCTAAAAATACCCGCAGCGGCCTTGTAGTTGGCCATCTGTTTGCGATGCTTATAATGACCAGTAGTTTTTCAATACGAGTTCAATATGAGTGGCGCGCACAATCGAGTCCCGGGGCAGGAAAAAGTTCGGTTTACAGGGGTTCAGTGTTTAGGCATTTTTGGAAATTCCCCCTTTAAGGGGGTAAAAAGGGGGCTGAAAGTTTGTATGAAACTTCTAAACCGCTAGGCTTAGAGACATGAAACTTGGCAGAGAGGTTCCTTTTACAACGTAAATGACTATTAATAGAGAATTTTTTGGAAATTCTCCCTTTATAAAGTAAAAAGGGGGTGGAAAGTTTGTATGAAACTTCGAAGCCGCTAGGCTTAAAAACATCAAACTTGGCAAGGAGGTTCCTTTTATAACGTTAGTGAGCATATTAATAAAGAATTTTTGAAAATTCCCCCCTTAAAGGGATAAAAAAAGGGTTGAAATTTTGTATGTAACTTCTAAACCGCTGGGCCTAGAAACATGAAATTTGGCAAAAAGGTTTCCTTTGTGACCTATTTAATAAGCAACTAACAAAGGATTTTTGGAAAGTGCCTTCTTATAGGTGTAAAAAGGGGGTTAAAAGTTTGTATGTAACTACTAAGCCACTGGACCTGGAAACATGAAAGTTGGATAAATGGTTTCATTTATGACATAAATGAGCACTAACACAAGATTTTAGGAAATTGACCCTTTATATTCAATTCAATTCAATTCAATCATTTATTCAGCAAATTGGCCACATAGGGGCACTTCTACACGTCAGAAAAAGAATTTACCAGCGCTTCCTGGACCCATTGCTTGAGAAGAAGCGCCGCAACAAACTCAAGCAGAAGGACTTTTTTCAAAATTTACAATTTTACATTACATGTATAAAATATACATATAGGTACGTACTAAAATTACATTGAAGGGATGTATAGTCCCTAACTTAAACTTAAATCTAAGATCTTAGAGATGTATAGTCTCCAAGGGCCAGAAAAAAAAATATGGAGATGGCCTCCATTGTCAAATAAATATAAATTCCATAGATGTCGACAGTCTCAAAATGTCAATAAATAATGAAATACATCATGTATAAAAGAGTTCATTAATACATGTCAATAAGAACATGATGAGGTCTCTCGCTTAAAATGTTTGACTTAGTAATATAAGGGGTAAAAAGGGGGTTAAAATTTTGTATGTAGTTTTTTATATAGTAATAATAAAATAAAAAAGTTAATTAAAAAAAAACAAAAAACCCGACTGCGTAAAAACTAAAAAGAAAAAAACAAGACTACTTAGTTCAGTAGTAGCTAGGATTATGTTAAGTAATTGATTGCTATTGAGGAATCTAAAGATGCCTACAGTCGGGACCCATTTAAAATCTAGGTTAAAATGTTACAAATAATGGGTCCCGATAGTAGGCATCTTTAGATTCCTCAATAGCTTTGAGTATATAGCCACTGGAGATGCCATGCATGGGCGATCCCCTCCGGCAAAGTACATGGTTCAACTGTTCAAACTCTTTATATAAACCCACTTGAAGGTCACTTCACCGCCATTTTGCATCGTTCCGTGACGCGAGACGTTTCTCCTGAAAAATGGTGTCTTGTGCGGTATTCTCGTGTAAAAGGCGATCTGATCGCTCAAATTCGCAACAAAATCGCATTTCCTATCATAGATAAGTATTTTTACTAACTTTTATTGAAGTAAAATCTCTATTTAAAGAAAAGCTTTTGCGATACGTAAACGTCAGAAAAATGTAAACATGAATGGGAGCGAATCGGTCTAGGGATGTGACTAAAGTCAAAAAAGCGACTCAACTTTTGAGTGAATCATTCATTCATTCAATCAATGAGGTTTATTTAATAGTAAGTTTTTTATTGCATATTCCATTAATTAGTAGATAAGTATAGATGTTTGTTACATTTAAATCCTGGAAGGTGAATATTACTTTTCTCTGGACATCGATGTTGAATTTTATTCTGATCTTGAAAAGAAATGTTGGCAAATATATAGATCTAGGTAAAAGGAATACAATATTTAGTTCGGGACTACGAGTGATGTGTAATGCATATACTATTATTTATATACATTATTTCATATAATCCTTTTAAATTTCCAAAAGATCCATAAAGGAGAATTCTTGGAAACTGACACGTGTTATCTGTTCGGAGCATTTTGCTGACGACCCTTATCCATACTTACTACTACTACAGCCTATTTGCGTCCCACTGCTGGGCACAGGCCTCCCCTCATCATGAGAGGGTTTGGGCTATAGTCCCCACACGGGCCCATACTACCATACGAGTACTATCCATATTAATATTATAAATGCGAAAGTAACTCTGTCTGTCTGTCTGTTACTTACCTCTTCACGCTTCAACCGCTGGACCGATTGAGATGAAATCTGGCATGGAGACAGTTGGGGTCCCGGGAAAGGACATAGGCTACTTTTCATCTCGAAAAAACGCATAGTTCCCGCGGGAACGCGATAACCGAATTCCACGCGGGCGAAGTCGCGGACAGAAGCTGGTATTATATAAATGGGAAAGTTCATTTGTTTGTCCTTCTTTCACGTCGCAACGGAGAGGTTTTATGTCGTGATTTGTTTAGGGTTAGTTGGGAGGCTGGAGAGTGGCATAGGCTACTTTTTACCACGGGAAAACATCTTATTCCCATGGGAAAATCCATTGTTTTGTTTTTGGTTTCCTATAACTATCGCTATGTATAGAACCATTAGCTGCCTGAATTCTTAGTACAGTCAAGTTCATAAATATATGATCCCTTTTGGACCTTATTACAAGAGAGCAAGGTGTAAAAGTGTGTATATATTGGAGAACTCGTCCGTACATACGGACGAAGTCGCGGGTAAAAGGGTAGTTATAACATAAGTAGCTTTTCCCCGCAACTTCATATGCGCAGAAATATTAAAATGTAAAATCCCGATTTTTCTGTTCCTATGGAAATTTCGGGAAATCCTTTCTTAGATTGCTCCCCTATATTCCCTATGGAATCTGCATGCCAAATTTCAGCTTTCTACGACCAGTAGATTCGGCTCTGCGTTGATCAATCAGTCTGTCAGTAAGTCAGTTTCTTGTTTTATATATATAGATATATAGATTTCATGTACGTAGGCTCTTACAAATACCAATCTACTTTAATTTTTTTACATATGTATCCGCCCGGAAGCTGCTGACAACAGTTCATTCCACAGTAAAAAAACTGTGTGTGGGCTAAGGACACAAATACAGATACTTACAGACATACATACATACAAACTAATATGTTTTTGGGTATCTTCAACGTACAGAATTTCCACTTTAGCAATTTTATTATAAAATAAAATACTATAAAATAATTCAGTTCATTCATCTACTAATCTCAGTTGACTCATTCTTCAGATGTGTCCCATCACTAGTCTTGTGCATATGTATGCTGCATAGTTACGTGAAAACTCTATCTGTTTACGTGTATTTTTTGATGTGTTGATTTTTTTTGTAGTGTGCGTTTATCTCAACAGCAAAATTTGTGTCTGTTGAGTTCTGCGTCGTTTGGTGGTGTGCTGTACGTGTTTACCTCGCCCCCCGCTAAAAGTGGCGAAAAAATTTGTTCGGCGAGTTGACGTTATGGCATCTCCAGTGGCTATATACTCAAAGCTCAATAGCAATCAATTACTTAACATAATCCTAGCTACTACTGAACTAAGTAGTCTTGTTTTTTTCTTTTTAGTTTTTACGCAGTCGGGTTTTTTGTTTTTTTTTTTTAATTTTCAAGAAGTAGTGCTGCTTACATACTTGGACCAAGGAAATACCTTTATTTCAATCGTCATAACGCAAAACCAATTTTATTTTTTACGCAGAATCTACGGCACGGAAAATTCTGAGATTTTTTTCTCTTGATACGGAAGGTTATTCCTATCCATAAAAAAATAATCGAGCACATTGTAATTTTTCACCCATAGCCAATTCAGAAATCCGAATCAAATTTCAGACACATGCGCTCAAGGTCAAGTGGCGCACGCGATACATCAGTCGCAAGTTTCAACGTGCAAATTTGACACGATCGTCAAAATACATCGTTCAGTTCATCAGACATTGTAAGAAGACTCAGATCTTCGTGTAGAACCATATTTCGTCGTAATTCGAGACGTCAGGCATCAATCCGTAAGTTCGAGAAAAGCGGCGATACCTACATCATCGGTGGAGCGTCGGCTCGGCAAGTTGGCATCATACAAGAGGAAATTTATTTGTTAGTGTGAATGCGGCGGCGTGAAGTCGGTGCTGCCACAATAACGGACATTCTGTATTTAGCTGTCAAAGCGAACTGTCAGTGAACGCGAGTGCTGCGTCAATAGCGTGAAACGGAACGCACCTCTATTGACATTTGACGTCTGTCATTCAATCGTTATCTTATCAGCTTATCAGTTTGTTATTGTATTTCGTAACTTAGTTTTACAATCAGGACACCTTCAAAAGGTATTAAATAAATTTCGGGTTTCTTTGTTCAGTAATCAGTCTAAAATGAGTGACGAAGAATTAGAAAGTTGATGATCTTGTTTTAATCAGAGATGAAAATTCACCGCCTTTGCAATGCAACGCCTGTAGGGTTATTGAATTGTATTCAGCCTATTCAGGTAAAGATTCAGTTGTAAGATCAGTTAAATTAAGAACTCAAAATGGCGAGTTAGTCAGACCTGTAATTAAATTGTGTAAGTTACCTATGTTACAATAAGGCTAAAACAAGTTGTCTAATTGTAAATAATGTAAACATATAATATTTAGTTAAGATTTATTCAGTACTGTTGTATATTTAGTTCATGGCTTGCGTTATTCAGAGTATTCAGATTTGTATTCAGATAGAATTTCAGTGTTTGTATTCAGATATATTTTCAGCTTTGTATAGATTTTCAGTTGTAATATTTTCTCTTTCCTGCCCCGGAAGGAATGTTAATTTAAATTAACACGTCTCAGTAATTTCAGAACGCAGCCTAGGTACTTACTTTAACTTGAACGTATCTTTAGAGTGAATGAGGTCGCTGTCGGACCTGTCTCTTGTTGGTGTTATAAGTTTCATAAAGGGTGAACGGACGTTCCTAAAATTTTATTGGTGTAAAATTGTAATATTTTCAAGATAAGTGAATTAAATTATATTCAGTGTATAAAAAACGTGACTATTACTCAGATCCGCCAACAAAGTAAATGAAATCCAAAGCAGTTAGCGCCCACGAGATTAACGTCCTCGTCGTCTGCCATCCTTGCACTGACTAGCACGCCCGCGGCCGTGTAAACACTCTGCTTTTATTGTGTTTACATGAACGGCGTTCAACACGACGTTCACGGGCACGTTTATTAAATGTAAACGCACTATGAGGCCCTTTTCACATGCACACGGTCACGGCACGATCGCCATGCCCGTGAAATGCAGTGCAAAGGGCCTCAGGCTTAACATGCCTCTTTGAATTCCATTTCGGTTTTGTTAAACATGCCGGTTATTTTCTGTTTCAGAATAATGTCAGTCTATCAAGATAGCCCTGATTGAATCCCAGAAAAGAAAAATAGGGAAGAAAAGTTTTACAAAGACACATTATTGATACGAAATTCAGAATATGACTCCTGTGAAGATTCATGTTTTCATCGAAGAAATTCAGCAATATTCCCATATATCCTTACTAGGTTCTTCCCGCTTGGGACGCGTTAACCGAATTCCACGCGGGTGAAGTCGCGGGTAGAAGCTAGTATTCCCATAAGTATGCAGAGCACTGAGTAGTTGAGAAAAAAAAATGGAATACTAGCTAACCCAGCGGACTTCGTACCGCCTTAGATTTTTTTTTTGGTATGAAAAATAGCTTCGTCCTATTCTCAGACCTACTGAACATACACACCAAGTTTCATACGAAACGGTCGAGCCGTTTCGGAGAAGTTTGGTTACAAATACTGACAATTTTATATATTACACTAGCTTCTGCCCGCGACTTCGCCTGCGTGGAATTCGGTTATCGCGTTCCCGCGGGAACTATACGTTTTTCCGGGATAAAAAGTAGCCTATGTCTTCTTCCGGGACTCCAACTATCTCCATGCCAAATTTCATCTCAATCGGTCCAGCGGTTGAAGCGTGAAGTGGTAACAGACAGAGTTACTTTCGCATTTATAATATTAACTAGTTTCTGCCCGCGACTTCGCCCGCGTGGAATTCGGTTATCGCGTTCCCGCGGGAACCATGCGTTTTTCCGGGATAAAAAGTAGCCTATGTCCTTTCTCGGGACCCCAACTATCTGCATGCCAATTTTCATCTCAATCGGTCCAGCGGTTGAAGCGTGAAGAGGTAACAGACAGACATACAGAGTTACTTTCGCATTTATAATATTAATATGGATATGGATATTAATATGGATTTATTTGTAATGTGAATTTGTAATTTTGAAAAAGGCTTTCTGCAGAGTTTGTTTAGCAGTCAGTCTCAGCGATGGTTGTATTTGAATTTCTTGAGTATGATTTAATGAAAAATGTTGTGAAATTTGAATTCGCAATAAGTACCTACTGATTACCATGTTAATTGATGAAGAAGATACAGTTTAGATAATTGATGTGTTATAAATGCAAAGTACTTTAAATAAAAATTCATAAATAGGAATGAGTTACTTTCGCATTTATAATATCAGTATGGATGTAGATTGTAAGGTTCTAGGTGATAGAAATTAAAACATATTTTAATTTGTATTCTTGTTATTTATTATTTAACCAAGTATGTTTATTACAGTACTGTTATAAGCAACATTATAGCCGTGGTGACCTAGTGGTTCGACCTACCGCCTCTCATGCAGAGGGTCAGGGTTTCGATTCCGGCTTGCACCTCTAAGTTTACTTGTGTGAAATTCAATTTGAATTAACCACTGTGCTTTTCGGTGAAGGAAAACACCGTGAGGAAACCTGCACGCATCTGCGAAGTAATTCAAAGATGTGTGTGAAGTCCCCAATCCGCACTGGGCCCGCGTGGGGACTATAGCCCAAACCCTCTCATGATGAGGGGAGGCCTGTGCCCAGCAGTGGGACGCAAATAGGCTGTAGTAGTAGTAGTATAAGCAATATAAAATAAATGATTTAAAAAAAACATGTTTACTTTTTAATATTAATTTTGAAAGTGGTCAACATAAAACATTCAAATATTATTCTATCTGCTAAAGGCACCAATTTTGAATCCAACTTGCCACTTATAACCCTTTCACCATGTATCCATTCTGAAGAATTCTTTTTTGATCTTCTCAGTTGAGAAGTCTCAAATTGTCCATCAGTATTTTTTAAAATTGTGGCACATTCACTGTAACATCTTAATGGCACACTAGGTCTTGCACATTACAGCCGTGGTCACACACATTTTTCAAACACTTCACGATTACTCGTAGAACCACCATATGCATCGGACACAGCCTGATGCTGAAAGAAATCCCAACTAAAACTTTTAGAGTATTTGCTGATTTGTAAGTGAAATATGTAAGCTGTTGTGTAAGTGGATTTTTGGGCTTCTCTATTTTTATCACAGTGCATGGATTAATCTTGCCATAGTACTTCATATTTTTATCTATGCATTGTTTTGGCACCCAAATGTTGATCCATGTTATAAAAATGTTGTTTACATTTTTAGGACATTGTGTTTTGAAATCATCACTTTCACTTAAATCACATTGGATACCAATATCTTTCTGTTTCGTCTCGAATTCAATTTCCACTTTGCAGAAGTTTGTAGTTTCCATGAGGTAGGTGTCATCCTTCTCTTTTTGTTGTACTTGGAAAGTGTTTTTTCTTAAATTTCGCGCTAAAAGCCTTTGATGTCGCTCCTTTTTTCATGCAAACTAGAATTTTGTTCATTCCATTCCATGGAAATTGACTTGGCCCTGCACATTTTTTCAACACAGCTCTGGCTGAAACGATAATAAAATAAATGTTATACTTATTATAGTTAAGTTCTCTTTGATTAGGCAAGTACTAAAAAAACGCTTGCACTACATCATTGAAGGTATGCGCACAAACAAAGGTGACATAACTAAAGTTTATCATAAATAAGCACAAAATATCCTTACGTTTTTCTAGTACCGAGTCTAGTCCTTCGGTAGCTGGAAATCGTCCGCCGTGAAGTGACTTTTATAAACGAGGCTATTTTTCGCTGGAGAGAGAAGGCTGGTAAATGCATTCGGCTTTTTATCAGCTATAGGGAACTTATGCCCTCTTTATTTGTACACATAGGCACTGCACAATACTGTGGCATCTTCGTAAACAATACTCTTATAACGATTCTAAGAATAAATAAACCAAAAAGTTATTGGAAAATACAACTCATGTATTTACATGTATTTTGACAGGCAGGTGGTTGGACTTGACGCTACAGTGCTGCCATCTGACGTAGAACATTTCAGAAAACCCACGATATTTTTCAATGTCCATTTATAAAAATACGCTCACTTTTTTCACATGTATTCTAATTTAGTCTAACAAAGGAATGAATTCAAAATATTTCAAATTTATCTCATCGAACAAATCATATTTGAAAGCATGACATGTTGAATTAGTGAACGCGTCCGTAGCACAATGTTCAATAAAAGCGTTTCGTTTCCTAGAAATTACAGTGTGCATTATTTCTAAAATAGGCCATTTTTCGACGCTTGCTGTATTTTAACAGACTTTCCAATGTATAATGTTGATATCAACAGTAGAAAAACTCTTCTTTTTGAGCTTACGGTGATTAAAGTTATCTATGTTCATTTTGATTTCTTGCAATAACGAAACGTCCATCAATTTACATTTAGTAATCTGTGATTTCGGTCCTTACATTCATTAGTAATCTCAATCGGTCATTGCATTCATTAGCTATATGTGGCTATAGATATGAAACTAATCGCGATTAATCAAGTGTCAACGGCGATCAGAAAGTGTAACTAGCAATTGGCTTGAAGCTAATGGCGAACGTGATTGAGCTGCAGTTCCGAAACTCCGGTTCTGTAGACGGCCGAAGCGAATGAGTCGTTATGAGTCATCTCTATCGGAGTCCTACTTCCAAGATTAGACCCGGTACTTCCTGCGCCGGGACCCGGGACCCCGCCACCCGCATACAAAGTTCCATCCATACAAAGTTACATCCATACAAAGTTTTATTTCATTCATTTTATTTATTTGCCATAAATTGTATGTTTACATGAGAGATGGTACATTGCATGTCAGTAGATTGGTATCAATACAATTTTACCCAATGGGTGTAGCAACTTAATCAATACAGTATAAAAGAGATACTTATATATAAATTAAATAAACTAAAATATCAGTATTAAATGACAAAAGGAATTTAGAAATATTAATAGAAAATAATCATTCGTTACTATAAAATTCACCAAGATTATATGGACATTTATTTATTAGATACTTTTTAAGTGCTACCAGGAATCGCGTGTAGGACAACGATTTAATTTCGTAAGGCAAAGCATTATATACCTTAGCAGCCAGGTACCCATGTTGCCCATGGTCCTTTGTCATCTTTCTGTCTGTTACCTCTTCACGCTTAAACCACTGGACCGATTTCATTGAAATTTGGTATGGAGATAGTAGGGTCCCAGGGAAGGACATAAGCTACTTTTATCGGAAAACTAACTAGTTGAAACGACGGATTTAGATGAAGTCGCGGGCAGAAGCTAGTAAAATAACAAGTCAGCTCGGAAGTAGAGTAGTAGAGTAGTTGCCTCGCCTCGTGGGAGATAAATCTGCTATTAGGGGAGGTGACCTCCTTCCTTTATTCTTTGGACGAACTAATGTGTCTGCGACGCGACAAAGACGCGCCAAAGTGTGTTCGCGTCTTCCAAACCATATACAAACAAAGACGACCGTTGATAACGAGGATGTAGTTTTATTTATACGAACACACTAGCATGCCCGCGACTTCGTTTGTGGGTCGTTTCATAGTTACCAATCTTCCACTCCACTTCTCACGCCCTTGAGTAGGGAAGACATCAAAAAAACAGTTGTATTCGTCGATATTATAAACTAGCTTCTGCTCGCGACGTCACCCGCTTGGGATTCGCCTATGGCGTGCCCGGAAGTTTTTCAAAACTTTGCTTTATCCGTACCAAACATCAAAATTGGTCCAGCGGTTTAAATATGAAGAGGTTACAGACAGAGAGACATGATGAGTTATTTACGCATTTTTAATATTAGTATGAATGAACAGCCAAATATTTTCTTTTTATAATCCATATTATTATTATAAATGCGAAAGTAACTCTGTCTGTCTGTCTGTCTGTTACCTCTTCACGCTTCAACCACTGGACCGATTGAGATGAAATTTGTCATGGAGATAGTTGGGGTCCCGGGAAAGGACATAGGCTACTTTTTATCCCGGAAAAACGGATAGTTCCCGCTGGAACGCGATAACCGAACTCCACGCGGGCGAAGTTGCGGGCAGAAGCTAGTATAATATAATGTTAGAATACTTTTGATTAATACTATACTAAACAAGAATGAAAACTACTTAAAAATAACTATTACTACTACTACTACTTACTACTACAGCCTATTTGCGTCCCACTGCTGGGCACAGGCCTCCTCTCATCACGAGAGGGTTTGGGCTATAGTCCCCACGCCGGCCCAGTGCGGATTGGGGACTTCACACACATCTTTGAATTAATTCGCAGATGCGTGCAGGTTTCCTCACGATGTTTTCCTTCACCGCAAAGCACAGTGGTTAATTCAAATTGAATTTCGCATATAAGTAATCTTAGAGGTGCGAGCCGGAATCGAACCCCCGACCCTCTGCATGAGAGGCGGTAGGTCGAACCACTAGGCCACCACGGCTTCAAAAATAACTAAAATACTTAAAATTACTGATGTTAGAATTATGTTAGATTAGAAAGTCAGGCGCTAGCACAAAGAAAATAAGATATGGTATTTCTATAATATTAGTCGATAGGCTTATTTAATTTTGTAGTCACCATATTTTTGCATTACTTCTGGAGTGGTTCCAGGGTTCTCGTTCCAGGAGACAACAAGTAGCACCGACCTGTTGAACGAAATTTAATGAACGCATAACTACTATCCCGCGGGACCTACCAACATTTTACAGATCACAGATCTATGTTCTATACTTATTTATATTTTTATTGTTGTCTGGCACCCATAGTACAAGCTTTGCTTAGTTAGGGGCCAGGTCAATATGTTTGAAATGTCCCAAGATATTTATTTTATTTATATGCTCTGAGCCGGTCGTGCGTCGCTATGAGTGTGATTACGCACTACCTAGGTACGCCCATTTATACGATTCAAGCCCGAGCCACGAGGGAAGCCTATGTCCAGCAGTGGACGTCTATCGGCTGAAATGATGAAGCCCGAGCCGCACCGAATGCGTCTGCAGCACGTCGACGGCTCGCTTGTACCGCCTTCGAGCCGCGCAGCAACTTCATGAATACTTTAGATATCCTTAGATACCTTATTAGACCCCACCCACCCACTGTCATTCTCACAAGCAAGATTGTGCACTCAAAAAATTCGTCAGCTTCCATCTGGCGCAGTTTTCTGCTACTTTCTGCATGTTTACAGAATTTGAAGAGGCGTAACACATATACGACTAAAATGTTTGATGCGTGGCTTTGTTTAGAGCTTACTGTACATCTCTTTACACGTGCAGCTTGTGGATGCGATATACGCAAAGGGCCTATGGAGCTCTTCGGGTCCAATACAATAATGCGTTCCGGGTGGTGGTGGGGCTGCCCCGCTTCTGCAGCGCATCGGGGATGTTCGCCGAGGCCAGGGTCGACGGCTTCCACGCCACCGTGCGCAAGAGGGCGGCGTCCCTGCTGCGCCGGGTGCGGGCCAGCCCCAACATCATCCTAAAAATGATAGGGGACAGGTTTGACTGCCCCTACATGCAACACTTGTGGGGATTACACGCCCCTAGTTAATTAGTTTACATACTAACACATTACTTTTCAAGATGTACTAACAAATATGAGTTGTAATTACTTGAAATAAATATATTATTATTAGTTGGTACATTTTCATGTCACGGGCCCATGGAGACCCGGTCATTCGCATTCATGGGGCCGAAGCCAATATGAAGAGGCACTATACTACTGGTACTATAAATGTAAGATGGCCGCAACTGTGGAGATCTGTCCTCCCAACAACATGAGGCTGTACTGGCGGACAGCCCTCTAAAGTTGCCAAACTATTGCCGAGGAAGGAAGAGACTTGGAGTGGGCTATGTGGATGGGAGGTGTGGACTGGAAAATCGGGCTATGGAGTGAGATAACGGACATCTGCCTGAATTAATATTTATTATTATTATTATTTGTAGCGAATAAGACTACGTTCAGCCGTGGATATTGTTCGGCTGATATGATTGTTTCTAAGTGAACAGGCGGGTTATTGTACGCACTCGATTGCACCGAAACTTTATCTATACCTACTCGTATAGGTACGAAGTTAGGGAGCTTGCTTCGTCGCTCGAATCACTTGCAGCCGCCGCAGACTAATGAATTTACAGCCCCAGGGCTGAAGCTTTGTACGGGCCACTAACAAATTAAATCCATTATAAGATATCTTCTGTGACGTCTGTTTACGTGTTTGTTTTTAATAAACCTGCTTGTATATTCTACTATTCAATTAAAAAGGAACCTGATTTACATAGATGTAGGTACTTATACAGAGTGGAAAGATAAGTCGGGCCCTGGAGGGAAACTACCTTAAATCCTTAAGCTTGTTAGAGAAATTTTATCCCGAATAATAATACTAACGATTAGCATAATAAAATAGGGAGCGTATGTTTTTTTTAATTTTAGTTGGTTCGAGTCCCGGGCGAGGCAAGCGAGTTTTGGAAAATGTTTGAATGCAGTTTTGTTGCTTTTTAAAAATAAAGGAATGTCTTCTTTAAGTAGAATGAGCTAGCTTAAGGATTTAAGGTAGTTTCCCTCCAGGGCCCGACTTATCTTTCCACACTGTATATCTACACTAAATTAATCAAGTTTTTTTATGTGAATAAATCCAGTGGAACAGTTTCATTTGCATAAATGTCAGCCTCATGATGTTGATGATGATGATGACGATGATGATGATGATGATTGTTGGCAACACTGAGCTGACACTGCTCAGTTGCCTGCCCTGATGACGTGACGGGGTTTCCGGTGACGTTGGCGCCTTCAGCAGCGCGCGAATCGGGCTCACTTCTACTTCGAATTTCGTCTAGAAAACATCTTCAGATTTTCCAATCTGCTTGTACAGTTTCTTAAGAAAATATAAAGAATAGTTTCAGTTTGCTTTTCAAGTTTAATTCCAGTAAAACCTTACAGTAGTTACAGTTTAGCTTACATGATGATGGATGATCGTGATCTGAGATGCTAGCCGAATATTAACGTTAAGCTGTTAACTGTCAAACTTGACAATAGTACTTACAAGTGGTGTGACTGGCATCAGTGAAACTATATTTAAAACATGGCAGCCCTGGGTTCTCGCGGACGGTCGCGAACAAAGTCAGCCGCACTAAATAGCTTAGAATAACGAGAGCTCATCTGATATTCCTTGCGAATGTCTCCTAACTTTAAAACGTGTTCCGTAACTTCGGAACTGCAGCGAGTCTGTACGTGGCTAGGTTATGGTGCGAGCGTGGACCAGAATGTTCCTACGATAGCTTAACTATCTAAATTCCTTTTGAAATAAGTAAATATTGTTAAATAAAATTAAAATAAACAACCTGAATAAGGAACAAACCTCATTGAAATGGCTGTCAAGTTAGTTAGTACTTAACTAAAGGGTCTATAATATTCGTGAATGAATCTCAAACAAAAGAAGATCGATGGCTGAAATTGCCCATAATAGCATACAGGGTCCTTATATCCTGGGTTCTGCCACTACTCCACCTAAAAGTATAATCAAATTCGTGGGAGCCACTCTTGTTAGCTTAGCCTTTTCCATTCTCAAGATCTGTACAAACATGCGTGTCAGAAATTTTGTCTGTATGCAGAACTATGCACGCTTATAACCCAAAAAACTACTCGAGGAATCGCTACGAAATTGATCGTGGAGTAGAAAAGGCACCATTCGACTTGTAAATTAATGCTAACGAAGTATTCTGCCTGCTGTTTACCTGTTAACTCTGTATTCGTTTTGTTCTTTTTGTCATTTTGTGTTTATTTTGTGGTCAATGAAGAGTACCTAGTGTATTTATTGTATACTTGCAGGTTTACACAACTTAGAAGGCGCGCAGCGAAGCACTTAAGCCGTTGACGCAAAGTCTATTATTGCTTAATCCACGCGCCTTCTAAGTTGTGTCGTGCTATACCTACATATGTATGGGATGAAATGAATATTTCAAGCCATAATGTCGCTAGTATTCAGCAGATCGTGCATCACCATTGGTAAGACGATCTCGATTAAAAATTAAAACCTTTCTTTTACAAAGTTGAACCTTATGTGACTCATTCCAGACGTCGTAACTGCAGATGTGGTGGTGTATACCTAAATAAATTTCTCCGCCCATTCCCGTATATCAAAACCATAATAGTATGTCGGCCATAATTCTCGCACAACATTATCGTCCAACAGAAATGTTTTTATGACAAATTGCGGTCCCCATAGTTAACTTGAACAAGATATTCGGGAACAAAGGACTGGAGTTAAGAAGGTTACCCTCTTCCTAAGTATACAATACAGTCAACGTCGTTAATACGTTTACACTTCGGAACTTTATTAAAAAGAGAAAATTGTTTACATATTTTGATGTACCTAAGTCATATGAAAAATACGCTTTATAACTTGACTAAAAGAGTGTCGTTTTTTAGTCTATTTGAACGTTTAGTAGTAGGTATTATCGTTTTATAAAGAGTATCTTATGATGTTTCTGAAAAAAACAATCACGGAATTGAAAACCCAAGCTTATAAGCCGAATAACCAAGTAATTGCTTCGTTTGTCGGCTGAACGTTTGATAATTATTTTCCAGGCCAGTATCTAAAATCTTCAAAAATATGTTTGAATGTAATGTATAAGCAGAAGTTCATTAGGAGACGACAAAAACTCGATATATAACACATTACCCTCAATAAAATCGAATTGGAGAATACTAGAGCAGTGATTTCTTCATAGCATCGTAGCACTCTTACGCCGTAGCAGCGCTATACGGTCCAAACGTCGTAGCCATTCGTAGCGTTATCGGGAATACATTCGATGAACGTGTAAATTAAACAATCGGAACGAAGACCCCAATGTGAGCTTTGATGCCTTATATTAAGGTTGTATTCCGGTTTATACGATGCGAACGTGTAAGTAGATCGGTAGATTGAGGAATATGAGCTTTGATGATTCGTAATAAGGTTGTGTACAAGTTGTATTTTATTACCAGTATAGGAGATGATGTAAACAGAACACGATGAAATGTTTAATGACAGTTATGAAATGATTTGATAATAGTGGCTTTATATATCCGCGTCGAAATTATAGTTCTTATAGCACAGTTAATTATTTTCAAAGCAATAAACTTGTCGTTCACTAACAATGATTTTACTTTTAATGACGACTCATATTCCATTATGACATTGGTTATTTTATATGATGAGACCGCTGCTATAATTTTAGTTGAATGGACTGGCTTGATTTTGCTTTCTAATGAAAAAAGAATCGACTGACTATAAAGTCGGTTTATGGACGATAATTTTACCTGATTCCAGCATAGGATTCATAGGAAAACATTAATTAAAGTCAAAAAGATAAAAAAATAATAATATTCAAGTAGGATTTTACACGTGGAAGCAAGTAGCACAGGACCGGTCTGAGTGGCGAGCCTTGGGGGAGGCCTATGTCCAGCAGTGGACGTCTTTCGGGTGAAATGATGACGATGCTGATGATGATGAGGATTTTACAATTTTTTGTATCGTCATTATGTACAATTTGATGTAGTTATCATTTAAAACATACCGTTATTCGCTGCAAGCTTGTCATTGATTTAGGTACCTACATCTTCTACTACTACTACTACTACAGCCTATTTGCGTCCCACTGCTGGGCACAGGCCTCCTCTCATCACGAGAGGGTTTGGGCTATAGTCCCCACGCGGGCCCAGTGCGGATTGGGGATTTCACACACATCTTTGAATTACTTCGCAGATGCGTGCAGGTTTCCTCACGATGTTTTCCTTCACCGAAAAGCTCAGTGGTAAATTCAAATTGAATTTCGCACATAAGTAAACTTAGAGGTGCGAGCCGGAATCGAACCCCCGACCCTCGGCATGAGAGGCGGTAGGTCGAACCACTAGGCCACCACGGCTTCATCTTCTACTTTGTATATATTAATGAGTATGTCCCTTTACGTAGGCCATACATCGCCATGAGGACATACATTGCGTCACGTTTTCATGTTTCATGGGCGCAGCCGGCGGTCATCAATCAATTTATAACCTTTATAAGACGTTATCACGTTAAAATAATGTTTGTAATAACATTCTCTAGCTTAAGTACTTGAACCTTAAACTTGTTTATTTTAATTATGTTCAGCTGCACATATTTTACAAACGTATATTTTCTTAGCAATCTCTCCTAAGCCGTGGCTAATGATTCTACGCGGAAGAGTGAGCGGGATTCTCGCTCTTATGCCGTGGGGACACGGTCTGTTATAGCGGGGAGGTGAGACTTAAGAGAATACAATGGAGAGGCTTCATTGTTTGCAGAAAAGATGCTGTGAAAATTGACAAAACAATCAAACTAGCTGTGATCTGAAAACCCAAAAACAAAAGATTGGTATGAAATATAAGTCAGTATACGTATTTTTTTTGTGGTAGGGTCTGGTGCTAGATCCGTCCAGGGTGGTACCACCGTCTTTCCCCACTAACCTGCCGCCAAATAGCAGTGCTCGCACTGTTGTGTTCCGCTAGGGGATTAAGGCAGCCGGTGAATTTTCTGGCACAGAGGCATTTCATCTTAGACTTCAGGGTAGGTAACGCATTCGAGATCTTATGGTTTCTTGATGGGGATCATAGGATTTCAGTGTTCAAGGGCCGCAGTGACCACTTATTTAGGTGGGCTGAGTGCTCGTTTGCCTATACCATTGGTATAAAAAAACACGAGAATAAACACAAGAATACTTTTCACCCTTGCTACCTAATTCAAATCCACATATTAGGCCTAAGAGCGTAGGTCTAAAAGCCCTACTAGTTGCGCCCCACTTGGTATTCCGCGCGTCTCCCCGAACTCGATTCCAACTTACAATACAATACAATATACTTTATTGAACACCACACAATCAAGGAACAGTAGACATAATGTAATTACACAAAAAGGCATGGCATACAGCAGGCAGTCTTATCGCTTAATAGCGCAAACACAAAAAGTAATAAACATACTTAAATACTTTTATATATAAACATACATAAACTTACATATAAATAGATAACAGCCAAATAAATTAAAATATGTAATCCATTATCCAAGAAAAGAAAAGCAGTACATATCAGACAAGTGACAAATAATGCTCCTTAACCTTGTTCTTAAACACTGAAAGAGATTTAGCTAGTCTAAGGTCAACAGGTGGAGCGTTCCAAAGCAGAATAGCTTGGAATGCAAAAGATTTACTAAAAAATTTAGAGGAGGAAGGAGGCACAGACAGAAGGAAGTCTTGGGAACTTAACGCGTCCCTTGTTTTTGATTACTTAACTCAGCTCAAATTTGGAACGTGAAGACGTGGAGTTACCACAGAATATCGACGTGAAGTGAAGCCTTGTTTTGTACGATAAGGAGTTCCAGAGTTCCGGAGGCCATACCCCCTAATCCCTTCACCCCCCGCATCACTCTATACTGCCACCTTTCTCTGTCGGCGACGCACTGATAATTGGAGCTGCTTTCTCTCTTCTGCTCATCTAAATATTATAAAATAACAACCATATACTTAACCTTACTCCAGTGCTTCCGGGAATGAATTTCATCAAAATAAGTACTAGTAATGCATCAATACAATTCCAAGTTGATTAAAAGTTAATAATGTTTTTCCATCTGTTTACTTCATTGTAATATAAGTGTAAAACAGAAGTATAAAATGGCAATAAATTAACCTATAAAACGTAATCAGATTTAGAAAATGGCGGCTCGCATGCTCGCACGCAGCGCACGATGCTCGGGAAAGGTCAAGGAGCTAGCCAATATTGAGAACGAACAGGAATGTCATGTCCCCCGGCCGGTGTGGCCACAGTCATGGTCTAAGCAAACAAGGTCTGCCGATCCGGGTGACGTGTCACCGTAACGTCAAAGTCCAGTTGCCACTTTATTGCAATAAAACAAAAATGAAGGAAATATTTTCAGCCGTTATAATGCAAAATAAAGAAGCCTCGTGAAGGTCGCGGGAAACCGGTGGAAGCAAGTAGCACAGGACCGGTCTGAGTGGCGAGCCTTGGTGGAGGCCTATGTCCAGCAGTGGACGTCTTTTGGCTGAAATGATGATGATGAATGCAAAATAAATTATTTACGCATTACAATTGTCATTTATTTGTTTAAGCACACAAAATGGGACAAGTTAAAAACAAATTAACGTAATAATTTAATGAAACACTCACAGCATGCATGAGGGTCGGGGATTATTTTAATACACCACTTGCAACACACAGCAGAACGAATACCGTTAGGGTGACACTCACACTACTAGAGATCTTCTACTATCTAAAGTCCCGCGCCTTCACATTTCAAAACGCGTCATACTGGCGAAGTATATCAATTGTATCATGGCCACATTGTGGTTTTAAAACAGCGTATAGCACGGCACAACTTAGAAGCAACGCAGAGTCAAATCCACGCGCCTTCTAAGTCGGGTAAACCTGTACGTCCTAAAAGCGTATTTGACGAAAAACGTCTTTAAAATCACAACGACACATACGAGTTACAAGTTATAAGTGGAATGTCACATTTTGACACGAATTAGTCTATACCGTCTTGCCTTAACTATAAAACTACTAGTGACTTCGCCCGCGTGGATTTCGGTTATCGCGCTCCCGCGGGAACTATGACTTTTGTGGATAAAAAGTAGCCTATGTCCTTTCCCGGGACCCTAACTATCTCCATGCCAAATTTCATTTCAAACGGTCCAGCGGTTGAAGCGTGAAGAGGTATCAGACAGACGGACAGAGTTACTTACGCATTTATAATATTAATATGGATTAGTATTAGAAACATGATTTTAAAGTCATTATTTAGCTTATATGAGCTGACTATATAGTCAGCTTGAAGTTATGGGCTTTAAATTGGTATCACGGGCGGAAAAACAAATGGCCGTGTGCATACCGACACAGCCACGACCATTTTTTTAAGGAATTAGTTGTCAAAAGAGCACAAAACCACCTGATGGTAAAGTTGGGATTATATTTTTGTTGTCCGTCTTGTTGTGGCCACAGTTGTGGCTTAAGGCATCATAAAATTCATAAAACGGTAGCGGTTTCCTATATTTAAAACTAGCTGTCCCCGCGGACTTCGTACCGCCTTAAACCTCACGGAGCCCGAGACCTTTCCAACGAATGCAAAACCGTGGAAATCGGTTCGTGCGTTCTGGAGTTATAGCGTCAGGAAGGAAAACCCGACTTATTTTTATATAGTAGACTAGCTGACCCCGCGGACTTCGTACCGCCTTAGTTTTTTTTATAAACCTCACGGAGCCCGAGACCTTTCCAACGAATGCAAAACCGTGGAAATCGATTCGTGCGTTCTGGAGTTATAGCGTCAGGAAGGAAAACCCGACTTATTTTTATATAGTAGACTGGCTGACCCCGCGGACTTCGTACCGCCTTAGTTTTTTTTTATAAACCTCACGGAGCCCGAGACCTTTCCAACGAATGCAAAAGCGTGGAAATCGGTTCGTGCGTTCTGGAGTTATAGCGTCAGGGAGGAAAACCCGACTTATTTTTATATAGTAGACTAGCTGACCCCGCGGACTTCGTACCGCCTTAAACCTCACGGAGCCCGAGACCTTTCCAACGAATGCAAAAGCGTGGAAATCGGTTCGTGCGTTCTGGAGTTATAGCGTCAGGGAGGAAAACCCGACTTTTTTTTATATGGTAGACTAGCTGACCCCGCGGACTTCGTACCGCCTTAAACCTCACGGAGCCCGAGACCTTTCCAACGAATGCAAAACCGTGGAAATCGGTTCGTGCGTTCTGGAGTTATAGCGTCAGGGAGGAAAACCCGACTTTTTTTTATATGGTAGACTAGCTGACCCCGCGGACTTCGTACCGCCTTAAACCTCACGGAGCCCGAGACCTTTCCAACGAATGCAAAACCGTGGAAATCGGTTCGTGCGTTCTGGAGTTATAGCGTCAGGGAGGAAAACCCGACTTATTTTTATATAGTAGAAGAAGATAGATAATATGGTTGCATTCAAAATTCTCTGACGCAGTGTATGACAGAGAGTTCATTTTCAGTCACTTAAAAGAGTTATTTTAAATAAATAACAGTTTATGAAGGCGGACTTGAAGGAGGAATACAAGAAATGGTTTAAAGACACGAAGCCAAAGAAGTAGGAAAGTTCTCGTCGGGACCTGAATTGTAGGATTCATGGGATCGTTCATTTGGCATTCAAATATCCCTCCCCCTGCAAAGCACTCCCCCGTAACTTCTCTACAAGGTTTTGATTCGTTTGTGCTGATTTTTATTTTGGTACACAATACAGCGTGGTCACGGATTTTAAAAGAAAATTAACAAAAACAATGAAATGAATGTGACTTATTTCCGTAAAAAAAAATTGTCTGATTTGTTTTGCCAGGAGCTTACAAGAAAATAATATCGATTTGTTCTTTTAGCATTTAATACTTATCCATACTAATATTATAAATGCAAAAGTAACTCTGTCTGTCTGTCTGTCTGTTACTTCTTCACGCTTCAACCGCTGGACCGATTGAGATGAAATTTGCCATGGAGATAGTTGGGGTCCTAGGAAAGGACATATGCTACTTTTCATCCCGGAATTTCATCGGGAACGCGATAACCGAATTCCACGCGGGCTGAGTCGCGGGCAGAAGCTAGTTTAAAATATATCACAAAAAGCCAAGGTATAAAAACGTATTATTTCATTACTGACTGATATATTTTCGCAATTTCAATAAAGGCTCTACATCATTTAGCACGTAATCCCCACGTCTGTGATCCGACGAGCTGGCGATGAATAAATAACGCCCCCCCCCTCTGTTGTGATATTGAAGGGGGTGTCGGGCTGTCAGCGATCTGTCACGTCATATTGGACGATTTATTGAATTTAATTGTTAGGTGGTGACAGCTAGGTTTTATTCATATGAGGGGGAGAAAAGGACTGGCCCAAAATAGTTCCTGAGATTTCTTTTTCTACTTTTAAAGGAAGTAAAAATTATTCACGAACATATTTCATACGAAAGAATGTGCGAAAGAAACATTGTGTGCAACCGCAAGGGCTGGCGTCTCTCGCTCTATGTACATCGTCTGGATATCGAAAGTACGCGGGATGTTTTTTCCAACTGGTAGACCGCCAGTTCATGTGCTGCTAAATATGTACTATTCAGTTTCAAAGGACTTGTTAAGGAAACAAAAGAGTCTAAATTGGAAAGAATAAAAAACTAGGCAAAGCCTCGGGTACCATGTTATTGTAGTAGCACACGGCGGACACGGCCTATAAAAGCACGATTTCGAATACAATTCGAATGAAGTGTCAATGCGAGGACGTCTGCGTGTGTGCAAGGACGTCTGTACACTTGTAAATGTGTGTGTACCAACTACGCGGGCCAGCGATCCACTCTCCATCTCCGGATGAAACAAATGACGGTAAGGGCGAGTTGGGCGCGAGTTGCGCACCGGCTAGATTCAGGCGGGTGATGCCGTGGTCATTCTGTATGTACTTAGTAGGTACTATTAAATATGCTGTGCTACTGTGTCACATGATTTGGAAAATGGGCATTGAAATTATCGCCCCTTTATTACTTGTTTTGTACGTATTTTTATGCATTTCGTTGAGTTTAAATTGTTCACTCGTTATGGTGTGAATGTGAACGGTCGACTCGGCGCAGGCGGTCAGACGGAAGCGTAACAGTTAGTCGGGTGGCACTAATTGGTTATCGTCACCTGTAATGTTGGTCGTTAATACTATTGATGTTAGCAGTATCTGATTTTTTTGCCTTCAGATGGCGTCACCGAGACGTGTCTGGTCCAAAAGCTGTCAAAAAGTATGCAATGATAGGTTTTATTTTGGATTGTTTTGAAGAAAAAATACCTACCTTTATTTATGAACAAAATACAAAGACATTCAAAAACGAAAGTGCCAGCGCTGCAGTTCACCTTAGCTGTGGATCACTTATTAACCCCGTTTTTAATTAATATCATGTTCTTATTTACTTACTTTATTTTGTACTTATTTAGGTGTGTTGCCATTGCCAGTATTTGTTCTTCGCAAGAGTTAATCACTCAAGCAATATTGCACCCACATTGCACCTAAAAGATAAGCCCAAATTACTATCCCATCTTTTCCTGAACTTCGAGCAAAGTGCGTCACCGCGAATTGTTTTTCTTGTTGTTGCGTCCAGCACAAAGCAATAAACGGTAACTTGCCTCCTCTTCAGAGGCTCGAATGTACTCGAAGAGCTGGTTAATGGTTCCTCGGGGGTTTGCCGCTGTGACAGAGGATATCATTATAATGAAGATTCTTTCCTTGTGTAGTTAAGACGGTTATATTTATGGTTTTTTCCGTCTACTGGGTATTTTTAGGAAAGTTAACGTTTGTTTCTGTTAACTATTGAGGCTGCGGGTCACTTTTGTGACGATTTATGTGCGTGGAAAAATAATTTGTGTACTATACAAGATCCCGATATTGATACCAATCGTCATTTTGTGACATATCCGCGAACTTAAAATCCATTTTTTCATTAATTGAAATGAACCTCGGCAATTTAAATGAGAGCATGTCACGTTTAGACGTTCATGACGCCACAGGTGACGCGTAGGCAATATCAGTTTTGAATACAGAACAATGTAACATTAAGGCATTCACTGCCACTTCTGTTTTACGAACTTTCGTCAGGTGCCACATCTGTCATTAAGGGAACATTCCAACGCACATGTGCGTTCAAGGCACTGCGGGAAAGTCAGCAAAACGCACATATGCGTCGGTGGCAGTGAATGCATTAATGAGTATTAACGTCATATGTTGGAAACTCAAAGATGTCTAAACCGAGGTGGAGCAGTAACGAGTCGGTGTAATAATAATTATGTTTCACTCAGAATTGGATACATAATTACTTAGTAACTCCACATTTTCTCAGACCCTGGAACAGATCAGAATAGAACTTTGGGACATCACGGAACGTTGGGAATGTTGGGTATACATTTTTGCACTCGACTTTACAAATGAAAATTAACTTATTTCAGCAGCAGAAGGGCACTTTGAATCCTACAATTAAACACATTTGGCATGACGACAGGTTTGGTCCTAACAAATCCCGCTCGGGGCAAACTTTGTGTGATGAGCTGAGCACGAATGTTTGTACCCGAGTCATGGATGTTTAGTATTTAATTTTGTTTATTTATCTATTTCTCTATATAAGTATTTCTATCGTTGTATAGCATCCATAGTGCACAAGCTTTGCTTAGTTTGGGGCTAAGTCAATTTGTGTGAAATGTCCCAATATATTTATTTATTTATTGATAGATTTCTGTTATTGATATATTATAAGTAAGGATTCACAATCAGTCGAAGAAAAATGGCCCGTCAAAACGGGTGCCCGAACAACTCGGGCACCCGTTTGGCGCTCAGTAAATTTGACACTTAAGTCTTATAGTGGTTAGGTTTACTTTTATATAAAATATTTATCTTGACACAACACAAGAGGCGTTATTAGCATATTGGAACGTATTTTCTAATGTCAGTTTGCTCCATATATTTTGACATATTCTGTTAGGCACTGTTCGTCCATATGTTATTATAGGTCATGATTTCTGTATTTAATCAGAGTGCTAAGAAATAGCGTGGTCGTAGAGAACATGTCAAGTTCATTTTAAACTAATCCTGGGTAGAATAAGATTTGTACCTGGTAAAATAATATATCTGCAAAAGCTTGAAGCTTGAAGGTTAATTTAATTTAATTTTCAGCAATAGTCATTCGAAATAATTACAGTTTTTATTAATTTAATAAAAAAATATTTGAACACAAACTTCAGTTTTTCTTTTAGTTTTAAATAGAAACAACACACATACGAACGCGCAGAACTCAACATATGGTTATTCAATTATGTACAACCAATGCCGTAGACTAGAATCCCATGTCCTCCAATTCACAGATTAGTTTTGAGTCGAATTACACCGAAATCTGCGCCGTCGCTTGCAGGCGAGGTTGTTTAGCGAGGCTTCCATCCGAACCACTTGCTAATTAGTGATGAATGCGAGCGGCGTTGTTGGAAGAGGAAATGAGGAGAATATTCTCTGATCAAGTTTAGAACAAACTGATTATAGGTCAGATCAAAATTAGGTACTCTACCGATGAGCTGTAAGCGGGACGGAATGAAAATTGAAGAAGCGAGAGAGGCTTGTCAGAGCAGGTCAAAGTCATAGTAAATGGAAGATTAGAAAGTGGTCCCTGCCAACCTCTATTATAATAAGGCATGATTTTATGTAAGCAAGACATGGTAGTTTAGTGTAGATAATCTCAAGTCTGAGCTTTTTAATTTTTGTGCGGATTTAAAAATCCTTAAAATAAGAGTTAGAAATACTACTAAGCTTTTCTAACGAACCTAAACTAATTCCTGTATCTAACTTTTTTTTTACTACGAATGGGCTTGCGTTTTACTCTAACCTAATCACACCTGATGGAAAGTAATGATAGGGTCTGATGTGGAACACGCTTACCCAGAAGAACTTCTCAGAGGAGACCATTATCTTCCGATTTAGTAGAACGTACTCCATAAACGATAAAACGCTATTAAAACTACTATTCCTTCCCTTATGAGTCGTTAAGAAGATCACACCCGCAATAACCACATTATCATAGACTAATAACAACATAGACAGTGTGAATCGGCTAATCCCGTGAAATAAAATGATAATAGTATATTTGGATGCAGGTGCGAATAATTTCGAATTTTATAAATAGCCCCTAATTATGTCCTATTTATGCTCGCTTTTGCTCGAGCCAACATTAACAATTAGAAACTGCATTAAAAATATATATGCGTATCCAACGCATATAAACACGCTTTACATACAGATAAATATCGGTAATCAAAATATATGCGTCATGGTCATTGGAATGTACAGTCGAGTTCATTAATATGTGTACACTTTTGGACCTTATTACAACGTGGTAAGGTGAAAAAGTGTGTATATATTGGCGAACTCGACTGTACAACAAAAAAGGCAGTCAGCTCACCTGATGGTGATCACCGGCGGCATCGCGTCACCAATGCTCGGTCATTCCTCAGGGGGTGACCCAGTCGCTACGTCTTAACATAGCTAGGCTGCTTTGCTATATTCTTAAGACCAAGGGTGGTAGTCATCCAGAGGGGAACTATGCCCTGCCACTCAGTTTTTGGCTTTTTAATCCCCTTTTAAGACATGGCACAAGCTCAAAGGGTATTAAGACATGGCTCAAGCCGTGGAAAAGGGTATATTCCTAATTGACCTATAATAACATATGGATGAACAGTGCCTAACAGAATCTCACATTAGAAAATACGTTCCAATATGCTAATAACGACTCTTATAAAATATGTATCTATGTCAAGATAAATATTTTATACAAAACTAAACCTACCGCTATAAGACTTAAGTGTCAAATTTACCGAGCGCCAAACGGGTGCCCCAGTTGTTCGGGCACCCGTTTTGACGGGCCATTTTTCTTCGGCTGATTATGAATCCTTACTTATAATAGATCGATAGTATTCCTCCTCCCGTTCCCTCACGGATAAAACTAAAAATCACGTTACGGTTTCTATGCGTTGTTATTCTAGGCACATTACGTACCCCCCAGAGGCGGTAAGAGCTTACAACCTCGTTCCTCGCCGCCGGAGGGCAGCCTGCGCAGACGCAGGGCGGTAAACTCCCGCGGCACAAACACAGAGGACAATTTAACTTCCAACATTTGTTGTTAAGTTTGATTAGCCTGACTGTTAACCTAAACGGTTTATGAATACTTGGATATACACTTAACTTTTATATTTTACTAGCTTCTGCCCGCGTTTCGTCCGCGTGGAATATGGTTATCGCGTTCCCGCGGGAACTATGCGTTGTTCCGGGATAAAAAGTAACCTATGTCCTTTGTCGAGACTCCAACTATCTCCATACCAAATTTCATCTCAATCGGTCCAGCGGTTGAAGCGTGAAGGGGTAACAGACAGTCAGACAGGCAGACAGACAGACAAAGCTACTTTCGCATTTATTATATTAGTATGGATATACAACCAGACTCTTTGAAGTTTAAATGCATTGCTGTGATTATCGGTAATTTTAAATGAAAGCTTGTGCGTTGGCGGTGAAGGTAGTGAAATGTTATGTCGTTAATAAAATGCGTGTATAGTTCGATTGCCATGGCATAAGTATGTATTTCATAAGGCAATATTAAGTATTTGATTATTTTAGAAGGCTTTCGTTGTTCCTAAAAATTATATTTGACTATAAACTAATTCCAAACAATGTATTTCATTTATTCATTCATTGCAATCATGTAACATAGAAAATACACATAGTGCATGGTGTTAGATTACTGTACTTATATAGCAAGGCAAAACTTAGAAGGCGCGCGGCGAAGCACTTTCATCTCTGTGATTTCTCTCCTATTCTGCTTCACTCTCAATGAAGGCAAAGAAATTCGATATCATAGGCCTCCGTAAACCGTATAAAAAGGGCTTATTTTCATTAACAAGCGCATAAAAATCTTAGTAGCACAAAACACGAGAGGCCACTTTGGAACCTACACTTTAACAATCTTCTAGAAAGTGATTTAAAGGGAAAATTTAAGGGAGTATTTTCACTGCGTTCGGCCAATCGAGTCGGATCGCCTCGGCTACACTCAAGCAAGACAATTTCCACACATTTTAAAGGAGTTGGTTTTCATGAGGATTCCGTTGGATTTTCATTTTATTTTCATTCGAGTGTTTGTATAAAGCTTGCGATAAGTTTTAATTTTGAGAGTGACGCTAGAATTAACAAAAGTATACAAAAAATCGCAGCCTTTCCAATTATTATTAACCTACAAAACAGAGAAGTGTGCAAAATAGTTAAATTTGTCTATAATTCCGTTCCTAAAATCATTTTTTTTAAATAAAACTAGCTGACCCCGGGGACTTTGTACCGCATTAAATTTTTCAGACCTACTGAACATACACTCCAAATTTCATAAGAATCGGTCGAGCCGTTTCGGAGGAGTAACAAACACTGTGACACGAGAATTATTTTGGAAAGAATATAGTTAATTATTTTATCTGAACACTGTGTAGGGCAGTTTTCTTCCTCCCCCACTTTTAGACTGTATTATGTCTAATTGGTCGCCTGTACAAGTTGTTGTCGGCTCCAGAGTATTTGCAGATTGCCTTAATCAAGCCGAGTGGGTTTGCACGTTTGACGTTTGTATGGAAAATCGAAGGCGGATTTACATGTACTCGTAATGTAAATGTTATAACTATGTGTAAATATTGAAAAAAGGCCTTCTGCTTGAGTTTGTTGCGGCGCTTCTTCTCAAGCAATGGGTCTAGGAAGCGCTAGTAAATTCTTTTCTGACGTGTAAAAGTGCCCCTGTGTGGCCAATTTGCTGAATAAATGATTGAATTTTGAATTTTTTGAATTGATCCTGCTCTTCGCTTTTTATGTAAACGGTTAAACAATACGCACGTATCAAGTTGAAGTAGATTTATTTTTCATTTAAAAGACCGGCTGTGTCCGCGATTTCTTGCACGTGGAGAAATTAATTACAAAACGTATAATTGAAAGTTTGGGTTCGCACTTCCTTAACTGGTCCTTACAAAATGAACTACATCATGCATTGCGACTTTATGATTTTGATCTGCCCACGTCAAGGGATATTGACATTCATTGGACGTCAAGGTCAATTTAGAATTCTAGCTACGTAGTGTACAGGATTTTTCACACAGAAAGAGTAATAATGGTCATCATTATCATTTCAGCCGAAAGACGTCCGCTGCTGGACATGGCCTCTCCCAAGGTTCGCCACTCAGTCGTGATAGCGAGTAGCTATAGGACCGGTATGAAAGAGTAATGCTTGAATATTTTTCCTCACAAAAAGAACAATAAAACTAGCTTGCGGTGAGCGGATGCGAAATATTTCACGTTTTTCGACGCACACGCCGCGGACGGACATGATTCATGGTGGAGTTGATTACTGGGCCATTCATTCAATCGTTGGCCTTCCATTGTGCATATAGCACTCTTCTGGAATTGTTTATACCCTTGAACGAACTTTGAAAAATTTCAACCCTTTTTATCCCATTGTATTATGATCTCCTTTCCCACTTCCCACATTACGTGGGGTGTTTTTGCCATGAGCTGTCAGGTTCATTGATATCATTGTACACCAAAAATCGTGTCCCTCTCTATGTTTCCTTGAAAGCTACGTTCCTAATCGCGCTCAAAACGCTCACAGCATCTTGCATCCTTTTTCCTCTTGAAAGTCGACTCCTAAGAGGAAAAAGGATGCAAGGTGGCAAGCGCTCTGAGCGCGATTCGGTACGTAGCCGAAGGCTTCATATTCACGGGCCACCCTCCATGCGCTGCCCTGAGCAACTACTGCTACTACTACTACAGCCTATTTGCGTCCCACTGCTGGGCACAGACCTCCTCTCATAACGAGAGGGTTTGTGCTATAGTCCCCACGCGGACCCTGAGCAAATGTACCTTGTATTGTAACCATCACATCTGTAAACAAATTGTCGGTGTCGTCGTTAGTCGATCTGTACCGCATGAGTAATGAGATCGTGACGGAGAGACCACTCAAACGCGTGGTTAATTCATAGACTTGGCGTTACGACGGCTGGCTACTTGGACTCGGTATTTTCAAGATACTCAAAGATACAGTTGTTCTGAGCGCTGATCCTTAACGAGGCCTCTGTCTAATAGAAGACAGCTTTAGGGTGACATGACGATGACTAAGATTTAGTACCTGTTCGGTATCTTAAAATGAATTTAATTCTCAAACTTATGTCAGATATGACACATCTCGATATCATTAACAATTTAGACATGAATCCATACTAATATTATAAATGTGAAAGTGTATTTGTTTGTTTGTCCTTCCTTCACGTCGCAACAACTGAACCAATATGGATGAAATTTCGTATGGAGATAGTTTGAGACCCTGGAAGTAGCATAGGTTACTTTTTATTCCGATATTTCTACGAGAACGAGTTTTCTACGGATCAAACCAATTTTTCAATACTTCTATAACTATAATTGTCTATATGTATAGTATCATCGGGTACGCAAGTTCCAAGTCTACGCGAAGTCGCGGGCTAGTATGAATATATTTGAGAAAGAGGCCTGTGCCCAGCAGTGGGATGTAAAATGGCTGTTGTGGATGGAAATATTCAACTTTCCAACATTCTCATCCCCCGATCTCCGAGAGCACGGCCCTCTATCATATCCGCGCATCTCTAGCGTTTCCTCGAGAGTACGTTTTCTCCTGACAACGTTATGCAAATGGCCACGACGTGGAGCAACCGTCTCTTGCTAAACAAGGTTACTGTATTATTCATACGAAATCAACAACTTTTACTACGCGGGTACGATTTAACAGCATTCTTTGAATGTCATGCGTCATCTCATCACGAGAGGGTCTAGGCTGCAGCACACGGCGGACGCGGCCTATAAAAGCACGATTTCGAACACAATTCGAATGAAGTGTCAATGTTTACTTGCGAGGACGCCTGTACACTTGTAAATGTGTGTGTATCAACTACGAGGGCCAGTGATCCACTCTCCATCTCCGGTTGAAACAAATGACGGGAAGGGCGAATTGGGCGCGAGTTGCGCGCCGGCTAGATTCAGGCGGGTGATTCCGTGGCCATTCTGTATGTAGTACTATTCAATATTCTGTGGCTGCAGTTAGCGGGCACGGTGCCGGTTTTGAGTCATACATAATCGTATCTTTCATTCGCTGCGCTGACGCGAGAACGTTTTCTCACGATGATTATCTTAATTATTAAACCCAGTGATATTCCTAAGGGAACGGGTAATAATCGCAGTTTACATGATAATAAAATGGAGTTGACAAAAAAAAACACAAGAAAACACACAACAAAAAGAAAATAGGCTTGTTAAGTTAGAATAGTAATTTCCGTTAATTTTATCCAATACCAATCTCGTAAAAAAAATCAAAAGAAAGCAAATCTTCCCATTCTATTCCAAAAATAGAAAAGTAATTTTCCGGGACCTATACGTTAAGTATCACCGGGTAAATAAGGTCACTCCTTTTGTCTCAATGACAACTCTCGGGAAATCCTGCAGCCCATCTGTATGTTAATGTTATTTGTAGTTACGTCTCTCGCAACCCAATGACGCTTGAAGTATGTATACATACTTTGGCCCCCAGAATATTATATTTCAAGGACGTTGAAGAAATATATAAATATGAAAGAGATACTGCTAATAAATAAAACTCAGTATTAAGCTTTATTTAAGCACGAGCTTTCACCCGCGACTTCGTCTGCAGAGACTTTCGTACTAATCTTGCCCTCCAAATCCAAATTAGACCAAAACGTGTACCTACCTACACGCTGCCATACTCTCAAAAGTTAGCGAATTAAAAGCTAAAAAGCGTAAAGGTCCAATGGTCACTCAGGTTGACAGATCGACTTAGACTGCGACACCGTGGCGCCATCTATACCGCCAAATCACGATAAAATAGAAAATCCATACTAATATTATAAATGCGAAAGTAACTCTGTCTGTCTGTCTGTCTGTCTGTCTGTTACCTCTTCACGCTAAAACGGCTTGACCGATTGACTTGAATTTTGGTATAGATATAGTTAGAGGCCCGAGGAAGGACATAGGATAGTTTTTATCCTGGATTTCTACCCTTAACGGGATGAAATCCGGGATACCACGATAAGTTATGCACTTAGCAGTAGTAGCAATTACGTGTATTATAATGTTTGCTATTCCAATTTCTGCAGGCGTTTGAATGTTCGGAAGAAATCCATATTATCCATATTAATATTATAAATGGAGTCCCGGGAAAGGACATAGGGTACTTTTTATCCCGGAAAAGCGCATAGTTCCCGCGGGAGCGCGATAACCGAATTCCACGCGGGCGAAGTCGCGGGCAGAAATTGTTTGAATTGTTTATAAATACTGAATATCACAGTAAAAAGTAGCCAATGTATTATTCCAGGTTACAAACTATATATGTCCAGCAGTGGACGTCTTTTGGCTGAAATGATGATCTGTTTGCCAAATTTCATGCTGTTGGGCCTTTTTAGCGTGTTTGAGTAACAAACATCCAAACAAACTTTTAGCTTTATTATATTTATTAAGATTTTCGGCCCTTAAGTCAGGCCATAGGATAAAGCGATATCCCATAGAAACAAAACTTCTATAACCCTAAAACTCGTACGAAAATAGGGTTAAAATCTATTTGGCCCAACTTTTCTAAGTGCATTATTAAGGGCAAAGATCGCTTTCAAATGAGACAGCAGTTTCCGAGTCGACAGACACGGTTATCTCTCTAGACTATTTAGCATCTCTTTCACTCTTCATAGCACCAGAAAAGGAGGCAGCATACACTTGGTTGGCGCCAAAATTACTTTATGACGCGACATCGACCAAGTTTCAAGGCAACTGTATAAAGAGTGTACCAAATGTAACATTTTAGATAGAAAGCGAATACTTATTCTATTATTCGTTGTCAGAACTTCGTTGTTATTCGTCGGAGACGTGTATGGTATGCGAGCTGTTTTACTTACTTAGCGTTTACAAAATTTCTTTAGGTAATTATTTAGTACCTACGAAGAATAATGTTTACCAGTGGTTTTGAGAATAGTAAAGAATTGGGGCAGAGTCTAACGGAGTAAAGTCAGCTGTAAAAACAGATATGCAAAGACACAGGACTGATAGTTTTAAGAGTTATGTTTCGCAAATTTGACGTATCATATTCTAATAGGCCGGGAGATCCTGACACTGAATTCCGAACCATTTGTACAAGGCTGGCGAGTCTACAGGGGTATAATTACGTAATGACGAAAAGGAAAATCATGGTCATAGCGCCAGTACCGGGGGCCCAATCGCGTGAGCGTTAATCGAACGTGTCGCATAAATTACGAAAGTCGAACGATTTGTACCACAAAAAATCTTGTATTTTCCGATAGTCGATGAAAAACGAAGTAGGCGATCGCGTAATGCCATACTTCTCCGGCGCGGCCTACATCCCGCCATACCGACGAAAACATGTTAATTGAAAACCAAAAATTGAACCATTTGTACCAGGCTAATTTTTGCACGGATAGTCATCGTCGAGTAGCCATTCACGAAAATCACTATGCCATACTTTTTCGACGGGGCCAAATGGCCGCCCTACCGCTCCAAAGATGTAATTTTATTTTATTTTGCAGAACGATTTTGTACTACTATGGCATTTTAATTTTTGGAAAGTATATGATACCATGTGACCGTTATTATGTTTGCCATACTTCTAGTAGAGGAAAAAAGGTATGCCATACTTGAAAAACTTGTTTTTTCGACACGTTTTGAGGGTAACATTTGATACAGTATGACATTATTGTACTTAGCTAATCAATTCGTTAAAAAAATCGAGAAAGTCTAAAGGAACGGCTAAAAAAAGGACAATAACTTTGTATTGGAATCCATGGTGAAACGAAGTTCACCGGGCCGACTTAAATATTAAAATGTGTACGTGTCCTGTTTTAACATAAACTCCAAATTCTTCGGTTGTGCGCTCTTATCAGTCAGCCAGTAACGGAAAAGTTATATGAGCCTATATAGGCGATAATAGTATATTATTCAACATAACATCTGGATATAAAACAACATGGCCGCCACATACGTGTTTGAAATTTTGTATTTATGTTCTTTGAACATCACACTTCGTCGTTCGTCAAATAAAAATAAATTACATCTTTGGAGCGGTATGGTGGCCATTTGGCCCCGTCGAAAAAGTATGGCATACTGATTTTCGTGAATGGCTACTCGACGATGATTATCCGTGCAAAAATTAGCCTGGTACAAATGGTTCAATTTTTGGTTTTTAATTAACATGTTTTCGTCGTTATGGCGGGATGTAGGCCGCGCCGGAGAAGTATGGCATTACGCGATCGCCTACTTCGTTTTTCATCGACTATCGGAAAATACAAGTTTTTTTGTGGTACAAATCGTTCGACTTTCGTAATTTATGCGACACGTTCGATTAACGCTCACGCGATTGGGCCCCCTGTACTGGCGCTATGACCATGATTTTCCTTTTCGTCATTACGTAATTATACCCCTGTAGACTCGCCAGCCTGGTACAAATGGTTCGGAATTCAGTGTCAGCATCTCCCGGCCTATAAGTCAGGCTGACGCATTTAACACGTCATCGGCGACTCCTCACCCCGAATTATTAAAATCAGACGACGTAGTAGGTACTCTGCTGGCAGGCTTCCGCGCTATATTGGATTAAACAGCGGTAGGAACGAAACAAAGCCGTGGTGGCTTAGTGGTTCGACCTACCGCCTCTCATGCAGAGGGTCGGGGGTTCGATTCCGGCTCGCACCTCTAAGTTTACTTATGTGCGAAACTCAATTTGAAAGCATCGTGAAGAAACCTGCACGCATCTGCGAAGTAATTCAAAGATGTGTGTGAAGTCCCCAATCCGCCACTGGGCCCGCGTGGGGACTAAAGCCCAAACCCTCACGTGATGAGAGGAGGCCTGCGCCCAGCAGTGAGACGCAAATAGGCTGTAGTAGTAGTAGGAGTAGGAATGAAACGGGTTAAGTTTTGACGATGGCGGGCGCGCTTAATCACTGGTTCTTATTTTGAAATTAAAAAATAAATCCATTTTTTTTTTTGACGCTTCTTCTAAGCAGAATAGAATAAGTTTCAAGGTTAAAGCTGAAATGATATTTACATTTTCTTATCCCTGATTCAAGGAACTGACACTGGCTCGTTTTATGGTTATGGAGCTTGTACACAGCGGGAGTTGCTCTGCAGATATCGCTTGCCACAACACCGAGCAGAATTCACACTACATTATAGTTAAAGTTAAACTAAACCTTGGAACCTCCTTATAAAGTCTCTGTTTCCTTTACAGCAAGCTTTGAAACTGCCCTACATCAAATGTCTTTGTAGAATGTAGTCGAAGTTTGGACTTTACTGAAAAGTGTTTTGAGTTGAAGTTTGTTCGTATTCTTCTGTGTATATAGAATGGTTCAGTAAGCTGTGTTGATCGTTTATCTGCTTGTTTGTCGCTCAACTAGGCTTGTACGGGCCTTTATTGGCTATAACGTGAACAAAGGATATGTGATATAGAATGCGTCAACAAGAAAAATACTCATTTTCCAATTTTTAGTTTGAGTAAACCATCTATTTTCAATTTAAGGCGTCAGTCTCCCAAAGACCCGCACATATGTGAGACAGAATTAATTATTTTAAGTTTTAAAACTCCAAATATAGTAACGTTACGGTGCAAGCGAGAGCGCGGAACAAGCGATAGAGAGGCACGATCGGCCTAACGGTGACGTTATCACGTAAAATTATCGTCCGTAAGCCGACTCCATAGACACCAATGTGTTTGATGTGATAACTTCTTATAAATAAATTGATGAACGCTGGCTGCGCCCTATATAAAAACATGACGCAATAGTACCGTTGTAGCGTTACGTAGCGTTGTAGTGTTACGTGACGTTATCACGTATAAAATTATCGTCCGTAAACCGACTTTACAGACAACCATTTTTTTTTATTACAGAAATTTTAGCTTATAACATATGTAACTCTACTCCTTTGGTTCGAGTGTCAATTTCTGTTTCTATGCACATCTATCGTACTTTATCTGCGACTGAAAAAAAAGTTATATCGACGACTTTCCAAATCCCGTTTATTTATAATTTTAAATACAATTGAATATCAACTCCATATTCAATTTTCTAATGATTTACGAGATTTTATTCATAGAAAAGGTTTGAGCGTTTGGTGGGAGTGTATTCGTGCATTTTTCCAATCGAAACGATTTACGAGCGAACTTGGCGAAGTGATTTATCCCCATCGAGTGCGGCGAGAGCGAGCGGTATCCGGGCGTTCGGCACGCTGGGGCTCTATGCGAAGTCTTAAAATAGGGATCTCGCTTTTCCCTATAGGATCGTTCACGCGCGGAAGAGTGAGATCCCTATTTAAAGACATCAAATATAGGTCCTGATCCTATTTAAGTTTTAAAGTTGGTTTGGCTGCGGAGTTAAAGTTAAACGAATGCGTAGGATCCAATAAGAATCTTGGCGCTACCACAGAATACATTCTAGTTTTTGAGTTACAAAAGTGGCTCCAAATGGTTTGTGTTAATGCTGCTGCTCGCCAGTTTTGTTAGCTTGAACTTGGCTTGAAATGCTACCGCGTGTCTAGCCTTTTCCAGATTATCACCGGATTGCCTACCTTTTTTGAAAAAAAAATCTGTATTTATTTACGAGGATTGCCTAGCTATGTGGCCAAATAACTCTACGAAGGCAGAGGGATGAGAGCCTAGTGGTGATATCTAGTTATTTAATAATTAGTCTGATGAGCTGTCCAGGAACTTCTTACAATAAATTGGCTATGGATGCAAAATGACAATGTGCTCGATTATTTTTTTATGGATAGGAATAACCTTCCGTATCAAGAGAAAAAAATCTCAGAATTTTCAGAAAAAAAGTTTTTTTACGCGAAATCTACGGCACGGAAAAATAATCGAGCACATAGTCATTTTTCACCCATAGCCAATTGAATGAATATCTTTTATAGTTGAAACGTTTAAATTCAGGAGTTAAGCACGTAAATATCGAGTTAAAGTATTACGTAAACCCCGGAGGGCAGTATAAATAACGTGTTTTACTTTAATAACTTGGAATAGCGTTAGTAACGTTAATTAGGTGAGGTGTATTTATCGGGGCGGTCATGACAACACGCTCGCTGCGGCGCTGTGATAAGCGCGGTAGCTTAGTGGTTAGAATCGATAGCCGGTACTATGGGTAAAAATATTGTCACAACATTTTGTTTGAGCCTATGGATAGACCAAGACCCTCATGATGAGAGAAGGCTTGTGCCCAGTAGAACTTTGTTACGGGCCATAACACACTCGATACCAACGCGGTCGAGTTAATTTACCGCTTGGTAGTGGAAATTCACTGCGAAAATAGCATTCATAGATCGGTGTCGCGGCGGCCAAAGTGGTAATAACTACTAAAAAAGTTTTCAATGTTATTTTGGGTCAGAACCGTCTGTTTCCAGTTCGATTCACGACCTTACTTGAGTGGGCCTTTCTTTGAAACCCATTTAGTTCAAAAGTCGTTCCTATTGAGCGTGGAATATATTTTGAAAGCGAATACAAAATACAAAACTTTTTTCAAATCAAGTCAGACAAGAGACGTCCACTGCTGGACATAGATCTGCCTTAAGGCTCGCTACAGATCGGTCTTGTACCACTCGTATCCACCGTAGGTGATTTCGCGAGGTTTCTTGCCCGAAGTTGCAATAACTATGTACGCCGCGCACTAATACGCTGCTCCCTAGGGAAATTATCATTTTCTGTAGTTGTCACTATCACGATTTGTTTATCGTGTGATAATAGCTCATCATTAGAATTGGAAGACTTTTTATGAAAAGGTAAAAAGTGGGCGTGAAAATTATTTATTCAAGAATTTAATGAGTAATTTTGACTTCATTATAACAGGTACTGTTAATTTTCATACTTTTGAAAATATCACCAACTCAAAACGTTTAGGTAAAACTTTGTATCAATAATAATGTATAATGGCTAAGTACTGTACATGGTTTTTTATAACGTTTTAATTTAAACTTGATTGCAATCTATACATATAAAACAAGAAAGTGACTGACTGATCGATCAACGCAGAGCCGAAACTACTGGTCGTAGAGAGCTAAAATTTGGCATGCAGGTTCCTTAGGGAACAAAGGAGAGAGGAGTTCTCGAAATTCCCACGGGAACGGAAAAAAACGGGATTTTACATTTTAATATTTCTGCGCATACGAAGTTGCGGGGAAAAGCTAGTTTAGTATAAACTAATAGGTATGAAGGTTGAATTGAATGCCATAAGGGGTTTTCTAAATCGCTCGCTACCAGCTAAATCTGGGTATCTATTTCCAAGTTACTTATGTCATGACTGTGCTGGGCCGTTATAACTTAAAGCAGCCAACTTCACACCGGTTCCAAGGCCCCGAGACATTCATCACATTGTAAAGAGAGTTGGAAAGAGGTTTTTAAAAATTCCGACTCCTCTTATATCTCGTATAGAAGGCTAGGGTTGCCACATTTTATTATACAAACTACTGAAGCCAAAGAAGTAATAGTACATTACAGACCTAGGATGGTGAATTCGTAAATGTCCCAGATCGCAGGTTGCTGTGGCCCGAACCGAAGCCCCAGTTACGAATTACCGCCCGTGGTTTGTCAAAAGTTTTACGTCTTGCCTTGGCCAAGAAGTGAGATTTTCTCTCCGCGTAGCGGGCAGAAAAACCCACTTTACGGCCAAGGGTGATGTAAAGAATATTTTCTATTAATTGTAATTCAGTGACTACACAATGAGAGGCTTTGGTCGATTTAAACATTACAGTCCTCACGCAGCGGCAATATGTATATTTACTAGGGATTCATCTTCAAATTGTTTCACCGATGCGTACAAGTTTCATGCACACAGCTGGTTTAATATACTTGATTTAAATTAATTAATGAGCTAATTAGAGAAAGATAACTGAAGTGTCATGACAATATTTTTAGGATAGCCCGTTTATACTTGTATGTGGTAACTTTCATGAAACTAATGAGACAGAGACAAATCCGCTTTAAGGGACTGACATAGGTCATCGATTTCAAGTCCAAGCTAAATTACATCCATATTCTATGAGCCATCTCATCTTAATGGCGACAATCCTAGCTTTACATAAAACAAGTCATTAGCGGGTCTGAAAAAGCTGCTTCCCACCATTCAGGCGATACGGAGGCTGCCAAATGATTCCAGTTTAACTTCCGAGAATCACTAGCCGAAGTATCAGGGATGACATGGTGAAGTGTGTTAGTTGATTGTCTACATTTAGTGTTTAGCAGTAATATAATAGTTTTCTGCTATATAAACTCATAAAATACAATACAATATACTTTATTGAACACCACACATTCAAGGAATAGTAGACATAATATAATTACACTTCTACAGTATGGCATTCAGCAGGCGGTCTAATCGCTTAATAGCGATCTCTACCAGACAACCTTTGGATTGTGGAGATGAAGAAAAACAAACTAGGTTGGTAGGCGGTGCTCTGTACTAAGTTGCTCATACTGCTTGTCTCGGCGACAATCCTACTGTATTTAACGTAAGGTTTTTGATAATAAAGACGATCTTTACGTTTTATTTCGCACATTAGTCTTAGACTATCACTCTCACCCTCCGAGCACCGAACTCCTGCACTCATCATTACATTACATGGTTATGTCAATTATGATCTAGAGGAGAAACCTTGGTACAGCAGAAAGGACATAAAATCCAAGTTAGTAAAAAATAGATACCTATAAAAATACAGTGGAGTACATGAATCGTTCTTTAATTAGAACACTATGTTAAGCAACTAATACATTTTAAAAAACAATATTTAATTGTATCTATAGATTAAAAAAACGGACTAGTTAGCTCATTGCTTGTTTAGCTCAAGCAACCCTAATCCACGTTAAACTAAATCGTAACGAGATTTGGGCTATAGTCCCCACGCGGGCCCAGTGCGGATTGGGGACTTAACACACATCTTTGAATTACTTCGCAGATGTGTGCAGGTTTCCTCACAATATTTTCCTTCACCGAAAAGCTCAGTGGTAAATTCAAATCGAATTTCGCACATAAGTAAACTTAGAGGTGCGAGCCGAAATCGCACACCCGACCCTCTGCATGAGAGGCGGTAGGTCGAACCACTAGGCCACCACGGCTTAGCTAGTGCACCTATCGCCGGGTAAATTCTAGACTTCAGGCTTCGAACTTGTGAAGTCCTGTCAGAGTAAATACCTAACAGGATAACTCCCCGCTTGTCAACTCTCATAAACTTCTTAATCGAATAAATGTTTTTCCACTTTCCTCTACAAATAGGGAACCAGTCCTCGATATTTGAAGGACGATGCGTCGTTTTGGAGTTTGGAAAGTTAGAGAGATAAAGACCTGTTTACGACGGCTCCTTAATATTTCGATTTCGTTCGGGAAACGGTTAAAGCGTGTTTTAGGAGCTATAACTATAACATTCATGATATAAAACCATGGTCGTTTTCTTATACGTTTATGTGTAAATGCTATTGAAACGGAAATATTACGAGGAAAACTACCATAAAATAGTTATTCATTTACGTCAAGAAATATTTCATCAAGTCTTGGTCTTCAATTAAATCATATTTGAGTTAGAAACAAAACCAAAGGGATTGAGTATAAAAAAATCTTTATCCTTGACTATAGCATTGCTTACCATAGTATTTGATCGGTTTTAAATGAAACATTGACTTATTCATACTTTTTTTCAGGTAATAAATTAGTCAGCCTCATCATTATACGCCCAATTGGTTAGTAATACAACTTCAATTATTTATTTGTCTCAACAATAATCAACCTGTATGTTGTCTCTAAAACGCTTCCGAAATCTTGACTCTGCCAACTAACCTCGTAGCATTCATTCGTAGCTCGTAACCGTGCTACGCGCTCGTAGACCTACTACGCGCTCCGCCTTCAGGATTGTTATGTAACCAAATAGAGGAACCAGTACGACGTTATAATAAATTAAATAATTCTAGTAAGTTAAGTAACCACTTAACTTCTTGGTTGTAATTAACAGTTGTTATATTACTAAACAAAGTCTGATAGATTTTATTCAAAGTCACGAGCATTTAAGGATAGCATCGCGAGGTAACTGTTCAAGCAATTGAAAGGTGTTTAAAACACCCAATCTGGAATGAAACCACGTTACAGACCTAGGGTGGTGAATTCGTAAATGTCCCAGATCGCTGGTTTCTGTGGCCCTCACGAAGGTGAGGGCCATAAAGATGCGATCTGGGGCTTTACGAATTACCGCCCGTGGTTAGTCTAAAGTCTTACGTCTTGCCTTGGCCAAGAAGTGAGATTATCTCTCCGCGTAGCGGGCAGAAAATCCCACTTTAAGGCCAAGGGTGATGTAAAACATCATTACATAGACTGACACATTTTTACTACCCTAATATACATGATAAAAATGTAACGCAAGCAGAGCTAACAGGGATGCACTCCAGCCCACAATATGTGTCACCCTCGTGTTATACGGCCGTATTATTCAGGCCCGGGCCCGGCCATTAAGCCTTATCTCGATTGTAATTCAAATGTTACATAGTCCAGCGGCCCGCGACCAAAAAGGTACATCATTTAATTGTGAAAGCAGCATACGTAGCCGTGTAAACGAGGTGGATTCAGAGCTGTAAAGAATAGGGATGACGACAACTTTTTTTTCCTTAGTCTATCAGGAAAATTATTGAAAAGTATTGGACACGTATTTTTTCTTTTTTCACGTAATCAAACTTATACGGAGATATATTGAGATGAAATATCGCGTGACGTCACGGTTAAGTACGATTTATGCCTAACGGTGACGTAGTTAGCCCCCAGTCTCCAACTTTAATGCGTTTTAACTTGGTCATTCTTTGTTAATTTGATAAAACAAGAAATACGCCTCTAATATTTTTTTATTACCTGACTGACGGACTAATTAGAATTTAGATTTCTTCATCCTGTCGCGTCATCCCTATTCTTTTGGTATAATATTATAGATGAGACAGTATCTGTCTGTCTGTCCTGTTGCCTCTTTACGCTTTAACCGCTGGACGGATTCAGATGCAATTTCGTATGGAGATATTTCGTGTCACGGGAAAGGAGATAGGCTACTTTTTATCCCGAAAACGAGTAGTTACGATAGCATAGACAGTAGAAACGCTATAACCGAATTAAACGCGCACGAAGTCAAAGCAGAAGCTAGTCCATTCTAATATAAATGTGAAAGTAACTCTGTCGTGTCTCTGTTACTTCTTCGCGCTTAAACCATTGGACCGATTTAGATGAAATTATGTATGGAGATGGAAGAATGTATATTGGAGATAGTTCGAGTCTCGGGAAAGGATATAGAGGGATAGTTCCCGCGGGAACGCGGTAACAGGATTCCACGCCGATGTGCAAAGTTGCGGGCAGTAGCTTGTAAGCTGTTACTTTGCATTCTAAGAGTGCGAGATTTTCGTGGTTTGAAGTGGGTGTATTTTGCCTAGGATTTAAACCGTGGGACGCTGGACTACGAAGGCTTATCGGCCATCGATAACGCCCGGATTCGGCGGCGAATATTAAAACCTTCTTGCGACACGGCGTGTGTTGGCGGATTTATTGCAAAGGGTGGACATAATTTTACAAAATTGGATATTTTGAGATTATTACACGTTGGATTGGAAGAGAGGATGGCAACCTTTTTCGTGATTTACAAAAGACCAAGATTGTGAACTGTATTTGTACATTTATTCATATTCATATTTATTTATTTGCAACCATGAGTTATAAGGATGTTCTTAAGGTTAAACAGTACACACATGGACCCTACTAGGGTGTAGCAATACTTACATCTAAAACTTATTCTATGCTTAGTACGAATGTACCAATGTACATTTTAAAGATGTTAATATAAAATAAAATATTTTAAAACAAAAATGAGTGTTAAAATGATATATAAGGCAAACGTACAGTGTAATTGTTTCATAACCTGAGATTTTATAAATCCATATACTCCTGCAAGGAATAGGGACATTTCTTAATTAGGTAGTCTTTTAGTTTATTTAAAAATGTCGTGAATTTTTCTTCAAACACTAAGAGGGTTTAGTCCGAATGTTGGCAAAGTCGCTGTCAAATATTTCGCTGTTTTCGTTAATTTCCGAATATTACTGAAAGGAAATATGAATTAAATCGCTCTATGTTTGAATAAAACATTAAGTATGGATTGCAACAATTATCATAGGAACACGACAATTTTAGGATTATGAAAGTACTATCTTTTGAAAACTTTCCATCGCATTTTTCCATGCATTTTAATGTAATCTTATCATTTGAATGGCTAACCAACAAATATAAAACGAGACGCGTCATTCAATCATAGAATAATAACTTCTATTTTAATTCAGTTAATATTGAGAAATTAATAAAAACAGCGAAACATTTGACAGCTATATGCGACGTTGCCAACTTTCGGGATAAACCCTCTTAACAATTAAATTTTCGTCACCACAGGCTGGGCTATCTCATAATTATCACTTATCCTTGTCATTGTCACTTATCCTTTTTGGGACACGCATAAACGTAAATTCAGTATATGTTTTCATATTTTTTATATTTGAGGAATATGCACTCTTGGTACAGGTTTACACAACTTAGAAGGCGCGTGGATTAAGCAATAATAGATTCTGCGGCAACGGCTTAAGTGCTTCACCGCGCGCCTTCTAATTTGTGTCGTGCTGTACCTAATACGCTGACACAATTATTGAATTTTATCCCTTTTATTTTACAAACATAAAGGTTACAATGGTATTTAAATGAAGCCTGCGGATATACCCCCCTCTACCCCAGACCCAATGGTGGGTTTCCCTGACTTATTGAATTGATTACAATTTTATGAATTTAGATTACTCACTTTTGTTTCAAACGCTTCATTTGCATACTGTTTCACTTCAGTCAAGCAACTGGGAGAGTTTCATCAATTTATTTGTAAAGATGGAAATATTGTATTTATGCTGAAATTCCAAGTATTACTCGTCGATCATTAATCTGGGACAGGCATAGACCAAGAGTCTCGTGTTGAATCTGGAACAATCTCGCTTGGTTGAGCTTGTGTTGAAGCTGTACCTAGCTGCCCTATGATAAGAATAAGAATAAGAATAATGTTTATTTACCAGAAAAGTATGCAGAATACAGTCATACAAATAATAGGACAAGGCTTACGAAAGTTACAGTAGTTGGCAGCGGTTTCCGCACTAGGCTCTGGGACTGTATCGCGGAGCCCAATGAAGACATACTAAATATTATTAATCTAACTAAATTAAACTAAATATGTATTTTAGAACACTTACAAAAAAAAACAGGTTCAGGAAATACAATAAGTCAATTAGAACTGAATTATTTAGCTTTATAGTAAGTACCTTTTTGTGTAATTAAACAATGTCTACTGTTCCTTGATTGTGTGGTGTTCAATAAAGTATATTGTATTGTATTGTATTGTGTACCTATTTAACTACAAACTACAACCATAGGTACATTAGTAATTGATTAGTTATTGTAATTAAGATTGACAACGTGAGTGTAAGTACCTCGTTAGAAGTGAATTGTATATAATTAATTAATTAATCATTAGCTTTAAATATATTACTAAGTCAAACATTTTAAGCGAGAGACCTCATCATGTTCTTATTGACATGTATTAATGAACTCTTTTATACATGATGTATTTCATTATTTATTGACATTTTGAGACTGTCGACATCTATGGAATTTATATTTATTTGGCAATGGAGGCCATTTCCATATTTTTTTTATTTTTTTCTGGACCCTTGGAGACTATACATCTCTAAGATCTTAGATTTAAGTTTAAGTAAGGGACTATACATCCCTTCAATGTAATTTTAGTACGTACCTATATGTATATTTTATACATGTAATGTAAATTTTGTAAATTTTGAAAAAAGGCCTTCTGCTTGAGTTTATTGCGGCGCTTCTTCTCAAGCAATGGGTTAGGAAGCACTGGTAAATTCTTTTTCTCAAACATGCTCGGAAATGTTCGTGTTACTTTCAAAAAAAGAAGACGCGAGGCTGTTCATTGCCGGCCTTGGCCAGCAAAAACATTATTGTCGTGTGTGTTTTTTTTTTAATTCGATTGCTATTTGAGACACCTCTGTAGAGAAACTGACAGATCCATGGAGGTAATAAGTACAACTTCCATGGCCAAATCATCCACGATCATGGAAGTAGTAAATACTGATGTGGGGTAAGTGCGCCTAAATTTATTTCGCCCCTATACCTTGTAAACAGCCAACTACTAGTTGAGTAATATTTATAGGTTTCGATATATTTATGTTAGGCGCACTTACCCCATCCTGGCGCACTTGCCCCGAAACTGACAAATCCATGAAGGTAATAAGTATAACTTCCATGGCCAAATCACCCACGATCATGGAAGTAGTAAATACTGATGTGGGGTAAGTGCGCCTAAATTTATTTCGCCCCTATGCCTTGTAAACAGCCAACTACTAGTTGAGTAATATTTATAGGTTTCGATATATTTATGTTAGGCGCACTTACCCCATCCTGGCGCACTTGCCCCGAAACTGACAAATCCATGAAGGTAATAAGTATAACTTCCATGGCCAAATCATCCACGATCATGGAAGTAGTAAATACTGATGTGGGGTAAGTGCGCCTAAATTTATTTCGCTTCTATGCCTTGTAAACAGCCAACTACTAGTTGAGTAATATTTATAGGTTTCGATATATTTATGTAAGGCGCACTTACCCCATCCTGGCGCACTTGCCCCGACTGACCTTACGTATTTCCTCGCTGTTTGAGAAAAGCATTATATATACCTCGGCCGCAATTGCGATTGCCGGACTCGTACTAATAGAAGGCTTCGCTTCGCTCAGCCTTCTAACTGACTCGTCCAGCAATGCGCTACTTGGCGGCCTCTGCAATAATGTACTATTTCTGACGTGTAAAAGTGCCGCTATGTGGCCAATTTGCTGAATAAATGATTGAATTGAATTGAATTGAATTTATGTAGGATGTGTGTGGATTTTGTTTATTCGCGAGTCTGTGTGTGTGTGTGTATAATCTATGAGTGATTGATGCAATTCGACCGTATTAAGCAAACATTAAGTACTTTTTTTGGGCTTTTACTATTATTTATTTCATAAAACTTCTTTGCGTAAAGTCTGTAGTGTGTGAGTCGCGAAACAAAACAAAAGCCTGTGATCCTCGCGACGTGTCGAGTCCTCGTCACGTAGCAAGGACGTGTCGCTCCAGCCACACTTGTCAATGTAACAGAAGCAACGGAGACTAGAAAAACTAGTCTTATTTAGAACACATGATATGTGTAAGGGCCTTATCCCACTTGCGATTTGCGAGCGAGTTGAAAGCGTTTTTCAATACAAAACTCGTACGTGGCGAACTCGCGGCGTGTTCGCCTCCATACAAAACACGCTCGCAAATCGCAAGTGGGATAAGGCCCTTAAGGGTTAACTGCGGACTGCATTTGAACTATACTATAATAGGGATGACGACAACTTTTTTTTCCTTAGTCTATCAGGAAGATTATTGAAAAGTATTGGACACGTATTTTTTTCTTTTTTCACGTAATCAAACTTATACGGAGATATATTGAGTTGAAATGTCGCGTGACGTCACGGTTAGATACGATTTATACCAAACGGTGACGTAGTTAACCCCCACTCTCCAACTTTAATGCGTTTTAACTTAGTCATTCTTTGTTAATTTGATAAAACAAAAAATACGTGTCTAATGTTTTTTTAATACCTGACTGACGGACTAATTAGAATTTCGATTTCTTCACCCTGTCGTCATCCCTATACTAGATTCTACCCGCGACTTCGTCCAAGTATTTATAGCGCGTTCCTGCGGAAACTATGCGTTTTTCCGTAACTGTACTTTGCCAACGATGTCTTCGGCTATCGTCATGATGCTAATGATGATGACCCGAACTGCTGGCGAGCTCAGCGAGACCGGGATAATCTTCAAGATAGCTTAGGGATTGTAAGGATCAAGGAGGTTTTTATTGCTCTTCTCAAATGGCGAGTTCAAATGCTAATTTTGTGAAATCTTTATTCGGTCGCGTTTTGTGTTTATATGCTTTGGAATATTATTTTGTTTTTCATTATTTAATATTGAACTCTTTCTCAGTTTACTTGAAATTATGTACGTACTTCTTTGCTCCTAAGTAAATGTTCTCAGCTTCAGCCCAAGGTTGACTGGTAAAAAGTGCTTGTAGCATTAAGTCCGTCTTTTGTACACTGCATTTTTTTAGTTTGTGCAATAAAGAGTTTAAGTAATTAAATAATAGGACTGGAGATATAAACTCAATTAATCAACTTTTCTTTCCACGAAGAGGTATTAGTTAATTAAAAAGTAACATATTCATAATCTGTCTACTGAGAGTGCAATACTGGTACTGAAGCACACCGTCAGGTACTACACTGACAGAAGTACTCCCGTGTGCGCTGCTTTTCTCGACCTTTCCAAAGCTTTCGACCTAGTGTCGTATGAAAAATTATGGGAAAAGCTGCGTACGGCGGGTCTTCCGTTAGAGTTAATACGCCTGTTTAAATATTGGTACAGCAACCAAAATAATTTTGTAAAATGGGGATTATCTGTATCGAATGGATATAGGGCAGAATGTGGAGTGAGGCAGGGGGGACTTACATCGCCCTTACTATTCAACATTTATATGAATCAGCTGATCGTCGAGCTCAGCGGCACCATGGTGGGCTGCTCAATTGGTGGTAAAATGGTGAATAATGTTAGTTATGCCGACGACATGGTGCTGCTGAGCCCGTCGATCAGTGCAATGAATAAACTGTTGAAGGTATGTGACACATACGCGGAGTCTCACGGGCTCAAATATAACATTAAAAAAGCGAGATACTTGTGTTTCGCGCTGGTAACAAGACCTTACCTATAGTTGAGCCGGTGACTCTTGGTGGCATTGCCTTAAATAGAGTGTCCACTTTTAAATATTTGGGACATGTCATTACAGAGACCCTGAAAGATGATGCGGATATTGAGAGGGAACGCAGGGCACTTGCGGTGAGAGCTAATATGTTGATTCGCAGGTTTGCACGCTGTACAGCGGAAGTCAAGAAGACATTGTTTATGTCGTATTGTCAATCGTTCTACACGTGCAGCCTGTGGATCAACTATACTAAGCGTGCTTACAGTGCTCTGCGTGTCCAGTTCAATAACGGTTTCAGGATGCTGTTGGGGCTGCCACGTTTTTGCAGTGCATCTGGCATGTTCGCGGAAGCGCGTATGGACGACTTCCATGCCATAATGAGGAAAAGAATTGCCTCTCAAATGTATCGCCTGCGAGGCAGCGCCAACAGCTTGCTGGCCGAGATAGCGGAGAGATGGGACAGCCCGTTCCTCAGTCACTGGGCGTTTTTTCATCGCCCTGTGTACCGAGACCCCAAATAAATGTATTTTGTAATGTGTGTCAATTTAGGTTAAGTTGTACTAACACTAGGAATTAAGTTTGTAACTAACAAATTATGGGCAATAGCCTGAAATAAAGAGATTATTATATTATTATTATTATAATGCCTCAACAAAATCAATTGAGCCGTAACTTGAGCCAAGCTATCGATATTACTGTATCATCATATTCTTTCAAGACAAGCGGCTCGTCGGTTGAAGTGCCGTCTAGTGAGAACCAGCCTTACGCACCGCGCGTCCCGCCCACTGACACCAAGAGGAGCCCCAATTTAGTACAAAGAGAAGCCCTCGGACACTCCAACGCCTGCCCTTCGCTTGAAGAGATTTATTTTAGAATTTAGTCTTCAGTTATGTTGAGGTTAAATTATAATTCCATTTGAAGGGATTCCTTTATTTTAAGAGTGGCGGTGTCCCGCGGCACGAACCACGTAGATTACAGGTTTTTTCTCGTACTCGTCCAAATTTCGGGAAATCCTTCTTTAGTGCTCCCGTACGCTCCCCGAGGAACCTACATGCCCAGTAGTTTTGGCTGTGCTTGATCGGTCAGTCAGCTAGTAGCGGAATAGTTTTATATACGTCTTGTACACAACCCACTGACAAACTAAATCAGTTTGTTCAGAATCTAGAGTCAAATAGATTGTAGTTTCTATTTTTATAAGTGCTGAGACAATACAATTGTCCCACTACTACTACAGATTATTTGCGTCCCACTGCTGGGCACAGGCCTCCTCTCATCAGGAGAGGGTTTGAGCTATAGTCACCACGCGGGCCCAGCGCGGATTGGGGACTTCACACACATCTTTGAATTACTTCGCAGATGCGTGCAGCTGGTTTCCTCACGATGTTTTCCTTCACCGAAAAGCTCAGTGGTAAATTCAAATTGAATTTCGCACATAAGTAAAAATCGGACCCCCGACCCTCTGCATGAGAGGCGGTAGGTCGCACCTCTAGGCCACCACGGCTTTTGTACTATTTCTTATGTAATCGGAATCATTATTGCCACCAGTAAAGCTGCGGCGTGCTTCCAGTAAAGATAATATTAGAGATAAAGAGCGTACTATTTACAGAGCCGGGAGTGTAATGTTATCACAGCGAAGTGCACAGAAATTAATAATAAGCAATAACCTCTAATTGTTGTCGTTGGCATGCTACCTCTTTACGCTCCAACCGCTGGACCGATTAAGATGAAATTTGGCATGGAGATAGTTGGGGTCCCGGGAAAAGACATAGGTTACTTTTCATCCCGGAAAAATGCACAGTTCCCACGGGAACGCGATAACCGAATTCCACGCGGGTGAAGTCGCGGGCAGAAGTTAGTGCGAAAATAAATCCTGTTTGTCTGTCTCTTCACGCTTAAACTGCTGGACCGATTCAGGTTAAATTTGATATGGAAATAGTCGGAGTCCTGGGGAAGGACAAGTGACGTCGCGAGCAGAAAGCTAGTTTACTATATTGTAATAAGTAGCAAAGTTCATTTTACCCGAAATAGACTTAATTTTAGCTAGATCTAACAGGAACTAGCCTATTATTCTATACCAGTTGTAACCAGTTATCACTGTCTATTTGTCACATTATGTAACCTAATTAGCTGAACAGATTCAGTTGAGATTTAGTATAGAGATTTTCTTTGGGATCCTGGGACCCTGATACTGACTGACATCTATGATTTATGAAGGATCAAATATCCTTCTAAGGAAACGTATCTTTTTGAGTAGCAGTAGAAACATGTAGAAGTTAATATAGATAAAATTCAGGTGAAACAGGGGACGGAAAAGAAGTGAATTAAGATATGCATAATATGATAAAGATTGTATATATTTAATAATAATAATTTTTATTTCAGACTATGTTCATATTTCCGTGTTAGTAGCAATTATATTAACCACTCTATGTTAGTAATATGTTAACCTAACTTAAAACTACGTACTCCCTCCTAGCCGACATATGCCGGGTGTCCCAGGCCTTTATAAACCTCCTAGCCGACATATGCCGGGTCCCAGGCCTTTATAAACCTCCTAGCCGACATATGCCGGGTGTCCCAGGCCTTTATAAACCTCCTAGCCGACATATGCAGGGTGTCCCAGGCCTTTATAAACCTCCTAGCCGACATATGCAGGGTGTCCCAGGCCTTTATAAACCTCCTAGCCGACATATGCCGGGTGTCCCAGGCCTTTATAAACCTCCTAGCCGACATATGCAGGGTGTCCCAGGCCTTTATAAACCTCCTAGCCGACATATGCCGGGTGTCCCAGGCCTTTATAAACCTCCTAGCCGACATATGCCGGGTGTCCCAGGCCTTTATAAACCTCCTAGCCGACATATGCAGGGTGTCCCAGGCCTTTATAAACCTCCTAGCCGACATATGCCGGGTGTCCCAGGCCTTTATAAACCTCCTAGCCGACATATGCAGGGTGTCCCAGGCCTTTATAAACCTCCTAGCCGACATATGCCGGGTGTCCCAGGCCTTTATAAACCTCCTAGCCGACATATGCAGGGTGTCCCAGGCCTTTATAAACCTCCTAGCCGACATATGCAGGGTGTCCCAGGCCTTTATAAACCTCCTAGCCGACATATGCCGGGTGTCCCAGGCCTTTATAAACCTCCTAGCCGACATATGCCGGGTGTCCCAGGCCTTTATAAACCTCCTAGCCGACATATGCAGGGTGTCCCAGGCCTTTATAAACCTCCTAGCCGACATATGCAGGGTGTCCCAGGCCTTTATAAACCTCCTAGCCGACATATGCCGGGTGTCCCAGGCCTTTATAAACCTCCTAGCCGACATATGCCGGGTGTCCCAGGCCTTTATAAACCTCCTAGCCGACATATGCCGGGTGTCCCAGGCCTTTATAAACCTCCTAGCCGACATATGCCGGGTGTCCCAGGCCTTTATAAACCTCCTAGCCGACATATGCCGGGTGTCCCAGGCCTTTATAAACGTCCTAGCCGACATATGCCGGGTGTCCCAGGCCTTTATAAACCTCCTAGCCGACATATGCCGGGTGTCCCAGGCCTTTATAAACCTCCTAGCCGACATATGCCGGGTGTCCCAGGCCTTTATAAACGTCCTAGCCGACATATGCCGGGTGTCCCAGGCCTTTATAAACCTCCTAGCCGACATATGCAGGGTGTCCCAGGCCTTTATAAACCTCCTAGCCGACATATGCCGGGTGTCCCAGGCCTTTATAAACCTCCTAGCCGACATATGCCGGGTGTCCCAGGCCTTTATAAACCTCCTAGCCGACATATGCCGGGTGTCCCAGGCCTTTATAAACCTCCTAGCCGACATATGCCGGGTGTCCCAGGCCTTTATAAACCTCTTAGCCGACATATGCCGGGTGTCCCAGGCCTTTATAAACCTCCTAGCCGACATATGCCGGGTGTCCCAGGCCTTTATAAACCTCCTAGCCGACATATGCCGGGTGTCCCAGGCCTTTATAAACCTCCTAGCCGACATATGCAGGGTGTCCCAGGCCTTTATAAACCTCCTAGCCGACATATGCCGGGTGTCCCAGGCCTTTATAAACCTCCTAGCCGACATATGCCGGGTGTCCCAGGCCTTTATAAACCTCCTAGCCGACATATGCCGGGTGTCCCAGGCCTTTATAAACGTCCTAGCCGACATATGCCGGGTGTCCCAGGCCTTTATAAACCTCCTAGCCGACATATGCAGGGTGTCCCAGGCCTTTATAAACCTCCTAGCCGACATATGCCGGGTGTCCCAGGCCTTTATAAACCTCCTAGCCGACATATGCAGGGTGTCCCAGGCCTTTATAAACCTCCTAGCCGACATATGCCGGGTGTCCCAGGCCTTTATAAACCTCTTAGCCGACATATGCCGGGTGTCCCAGGCCTTTATAAACCTCCTAGCCGACATATGCCGGGTGTCCCAGGCCTTTATAAACCTCCTAGCCGACATATGCCGGGTGTCCCAGGCCTTTATAAACCTCCTAGCCGACATATGCCGGGTGTCCCAGGCCTTTATAAACCTCCTAGCCGACATATGCCGGGTGTCCCAGGCCTTTATAAACGTCCTAGCCGACATATGCCGGGTGTCCCAGGCCTTTATAAACCTCCTAGCCGACATATGCAGGGTGTCCCAGGCCTTTATAAACGGGCCGTCGATCCTCCCCGCAACTGCATGTTATTGCATCATTTGCATGCCGAAGTTGTATTTCTTTAAAGATTTTATACGTTTCTTTGTTGTACACGTGATTTAATTGATAAAGTCACAAGCACAAACGTACATAATAAGTACAATAGATACAACACGAATTTCATGCTCATTTTATAAATGCGTCAGTAACTCTGCCTGTCTGGCAGTCGATTACGCATTCACGGCTAACTACTACAACAGCCTATTTACGGCCCACTGCTGGGCACAGGCCTCCTCTCATCACGAGAGGATTTGGGCTATAGTCCCCACGCGCGCCCAGTGCGGATTGGGGACTTCACACACATCTTTGAATTACTTCGCAGGTGCGTGCAGGTTTCCTCACGATGTTTTCCTTCACCGAAAAGCTCAGTGGTAAATTCAAATTGAATTTCGCACATAAGTAAACTTAGAGCTGAGAGCCGGAATCGAACCCCCGACCCTCAGCATGAGAGGCGGTAGGTCGAACCACAAGGCCACCACGGCTTCAACCACTGAACTATTTTAAAGTAAGTGATTTTACATCTAATAGGTATTTGCATCTAATAGTATAAACGGCTATTAAACTACTCTCTCTACTTTCCATAGTTCCAGCGAGTATTTCCATTGTTGGGGCGTATAGTCAAAAGATTAATCTAACCGAGGTTCTAATTGCCTATTAATAATTCAAACATACTTAACTAGGTTGGGTTATTAATAACTTAAGTACCCAAGGTAAAGAGCGGAACGGTGAAACATTTTATTCCTGATTTTCATTTTATTTTTATTTTGTATTCTTTCTGACGATCTCAATGTGAAATTCTCTTATTTTGACATGTAAAATATGCTGTAATTTGATATTGAGAAATAAATGTCTATGTCTATGTCTATGTCTACTTTGCAGTTTGGCTTTGGTACATAATACCAATTGCATCATAAACTCACGCCTGTTGTCTGTTGGGGTAGACAGAGAACACAGAACGGCGCCTGCTTCTATCCAAGCATATCTTCTTTCACATTCATCCCACTTAGGGTTACCATCTCCTAAAGTGAAAAAGCCTGACTCTACCCAAAAAAAAGCCAGACATTTTACCCTAAAAGCCCGATATCACCACAACGACCACAACTAAAGGCCAAAGACAAAGTTATAAAGCGGGACGTACCTTTTTTTAAAACCCCATTTTTTCCCATTCTCGTAGGAATTTCGGAAAATCCTCTCCTAGAGTTCCCCTAAACTTTTCAAGGATGTCTCAGCTCCCTTCGATCAGTACTGACATGACTGACAGTAGTGATGATGATGATGATTGCTTCGCTTGAGGCGCTAACAAAAAGCCAAACAAAAGCCGGATGGCAACCCTAATCCCACTTCATACAACCTCGTTGGATTCGAGCACTATTGATTTGACAAAGGAAACTGTACGATTTAATTTACTTGATACAAAATGGACGACCTATGTTTAATAGGTCGCAATAACAGAGCAGTCTGCAATCACTTACAATAGACCGCATAAGTACCTTACCACACGCGAGATTCTATCAAATTACTTAATACCTGACATTCCACGACCTTGCAATCATTTACACAAAGTCCTTTTACATCATGAAGTTTACCAGTAAACTTACGTCTTTCTACGCCTGTACTGAAACTCTCAGCTTAGAACTGAAACGGCCCAAGAGCAAACTTGAAATCAAGGTTTAGGAATTTTACTACACCTTTTTTCAATTAACTGTGTATTATAATTATAACATTTGTAGAAGAGGTTTGTTTAGCCGACCTTTTGCTCTGATTGTTAATTCAATTAGACCAAGGCCAAATAAAATGGTCCGGGAAAGTCGATTCCGTATATTTGTACGAGTACACAACAAGTGTTTGCTTAGGGCCTGAGTTTCATGTTAAATTTAATGATTTTCTATGTATATGATTGACCTGAAACTTTGCCCGCGACCTTAACGAAGTCGTCGCTCCATCTTGTTGGTGGCCTACCGACAGCTCGTCTCCCGGTTCGCGGACGCCACTCGAGAACTTTCCGGCCCCATCGGCCACAGTCCTGTGTGCCCCGCCCATTGCCACTAAAGGCTCGCAATTCTTCGGGCTATGTCCGGGAAACCGGTGGAAGCAAGTATCACAGGACCGGTCTGAGTGGCGAGCCTTGGGGGAGGCCTATGTCCAGCAGTGGACTTCTTTCAGCTGAAATGATGAAACTTTGCACTTTTCATTTTCTTTTGACGTGTCTTACGCGCGATTTAGAACGGGGTGTCTGAAAGCAGGATTCTTCAGTTTTGCCGAATAACTGAAGTGGCGGTTTGAACGCGGATATGTGAACGGCGTCAAAGATGTGACAAATGATCGCAAATGTTCAGCAGTATCGCTATTTCCAATCCGCGGCGGAGGTGTGATAAACAGCCTGAAGGTGAAACAAATTCCGTTTTGCAGAATATTAGGTTCTGGACCATTAAATTTGATATCGTTGGTAACACACCATGTCATTTTCACTGAGTCAACAATATCAATGACATTAGATGATTTACACGCTCTACCCTACGTCCAATGCGGTAAAATAAGTATGTACAGGAAATAATGACGTAGGTAGCAATAGCAAAGCAATGAAGTAGCGCTGTATACGTGTTTTTTCGCATTTTACAGAGTAAGTATACATCTTTGCTCTTGTCTGTAGGTATTTAAATCTATAAAACTCAAAGGTGACTTAGGTGACTGACTGACTGACATAGTGATCTATCAACGCACAGCTCAAACCACTGGACGGATCGGGCTCAAATTTGGCATGCAGGTAGATGTTATGACGTAGGCATCCGCTAAGAAAGGATTTTGCAAAATTCCCACGGTAACGGGAAAAATCGGGATTTTACTTTTTAATATTTCTGCGCATACGAAATTGCGGGGAAAAGTTAGTACATATATAATAGTAGATTGTATGACTAGGGAGCAAAATGGTATATTTTACCGCGGGTGACGGATTGAATCCAGAGCGACGCGAAAGATTCCAGAATAGAATCCCGAGCGTAAGCGAGGGATTCTAGCGTGGAATCTTGAGCTAGCGAAGGATTCAAGCTTTGTCACCCAAGGCATAAATAAGTTTGCTACCGTGTTGTACACTCTGCTTTTCACCCCTCCTATGAGAAAATCATAAGATCATTCGTTCATCATTGTCATTAAATTAAGTAAAACAAAAAAATAATACATTTAGAAACAAACAAGGTTAAAAAGAACGTGTGTTTCGCGCTCCTATCATAAATTCTTAGGCAGAAGGCGAAAATGGCTTCCATATTGAAGAATCTCTAACTACTTCATTGTATTTATATTCTGTCATGCTCGCATGCGTTGCGTTCATAATAATAGGTAAATTTTAACAAATGTGAAAAAAATACATTTTATTACAATTTCGCTCATGTATCAAACAAAGTTTTTTAATACATTTGCGATAAAATGAAAAAAGGGCAGTGCAATTCATATTACGTACTTACATAATATTCCTTTGGAATTCTCAGAGGTGTTGATCCCAATACATTGCATCACCTAAATCACTTTTTGATTTCATTCATTCTCTACGAAATAATTCATAACACTACATAAAGTACGTTTTATTTTGGAAATTAAGTGTAAAATAATACGGCAAGGAAATGAGCGCTCACGAAATTCGCGGGTTCGAGTTTTTTTTTTAATTCGATCACACGACGAGTTTGCGAGGTATGCTACGGCATTGGCCTGCACCATTCAGCCAAATTGAAAATAAAAGATAATAGAAAATAATTTATCAAAAGTAAGTATATATTTATGAATTTATGGATTTTTAGTATGTGCATTAAAGTATTTATGTAAAACGCCGATATATAAAATTCTAAATACGAAAAAGATACGACTTTTGAATACAACTTTTTACAGTCTCCGAAGCTCCGTGAACGCACTGCTAAAACGTATTTTGCTCCCTGTTAGCGGGGCAGAAATTAAAAAAAATTAAAAAAAAAAAGCGAAGAGGGAGCAAAATCGCATTTTGCTCCCTCTAAACGGGCAACAAAACACTTCTTTTCGAATAGGAGGGGTGAAAATGTTATTTTACAACAAGTATGTAAAGTTTCAATTTTGTTTTACCTTTTTACTTATTTTCCCAATACATGTAAATAAAAGCATGTTAAAATATGGTTAAATGTCCTTTTCTGTGACCAGATCAAGAAATCGATACATTATTATGAAAATCACAACACCATTTCAGCACCGTTTCAAACATGCTAGTTACAATAACATTCGCAGTATGTATATATTATCCCTTAGATCTTGCAATTCTTTGGCTTTTTATTAAACTTTCGTGACAAACAAGCTCGTAAAGACAGAACTGCATCGACAAACAACTCCGCGAACTAAGAGAGACTTCGTTTACTTTTGACAAGTTCCAGTGTTACACACACAACAATCAAAGTAAGGTCGATAGTAAACGTATAGCCAGCTCTCAGGACCCAGGTTGAACGACTCTAAGTCATTAATTAAACCGGATCTATTACATCTTTACTGGAATACCTACAATCAGTGTGAGCATGGCTGTTTAATTTGTTGCAAGTTATCGTGCAAGAGTTGTGGTGGGTATAACGTCTTACATTCACCATCATTCACATAAAAACATCGTCATCATAATAATTTCAGCTGATAGACGTCCACTGATGGAAATGAGCATACCCACAGGCGCCACTCAGACTGGTCTTGTGCCACTCGCATCCACTGGGTTCCCGCGATCTTCACAAGGACATCGCTACATCTTGTTGGAGGCCTACCTACCGACAGCTCGTTGCCCTGTTCTCGAATGTTGGATCACTTTCTGGTCCCATCGGCTATCAGCCCTGAGAGCAATGTGCTCCGCCCACTGCCACTTAAGTTTCACAAACCTTCGGGCTATGTCGGTGACCCATAATAGTAGTTACATCAATCCTAAATTTTGGTACACTATATTTTGAGCAGTCATGTGAAATTAGTAGTAGTACCTACCTAATAGTGCAAATGGCATTAATTTCATTTCATTTTAAAAGTTCCTATAACTGGAATTTGCTTTAACATTTGTTCTATGACAATAAGGAACCCTTTTAATATCTTTATTAGTTGCTAGCTTCTGCCCGCGACTTCGTCCGCGTGGAATTCGTTAATAGCATTCCCGCGGGAACTATGCATTTTTCCGGGATAAAAAGTAGCCTATATGTTGACCAGTGTTATAAACTACTCCCATACCAAATTTTCAATCCATCCAGTAGTTTTCGAGTTAAATCCGGACACATGCATACATACAGACAATTTCTAAAAATCGTTATTTTGTGTTCAATAAGTATCGTTTATATATGAGAAATCCGGGATTAACGGGATAGAGCACAGGATATTAGGGGGAGAAGAAATAAGACGTGTCATCACCCGGTTGTTTAATGCGAGATTGCTTACCTAATGAATGACCTACTTATAACTACCTACATAATAAAGCGAAATGTATGAAATCTACCCTCATACACACATATATTATAATATACTCGTAGTCCCCTCGACTTGATAGTTTCTTTTAATTTTCAAGTTTCAGACGCGACTTATTGTTAGTATAGGTAGATTCCACGGACGACAATTTAACTAGACGTATCGACCCTTCCCTTTCGTGCATACCGGCTGCAGTACAGAACGACATATTAACTAAATTTATTCCGTGTAACGGAGCCTTGCCGCTCGTGACGCGGAATAGACGAAGTTTATTGCGCATACATCGCAGATACCGTGTTCTGCGGCGGAAGCGTGTGAGCTTCTCCAATGAGACTATACCAATACTTATTGGATCAATATTTTACGAAATAAGTGTAAAAACTTATTTATGAATACCCTACATACTATATTGATCTCATTCGATTCGGTGCAAAAAAGTACATAGAAAATGACACTTCACTACCCCGCCCCATTGACCTATAATAAGTAATAACATATGGACGAACAACGGAAGCCGTGGTGGCCTAGTGGTTCGGCCTACCGCCTCTCATGCAGAGGGTCGGGGGTTCGATTCCGGCTCGCACCTCTAAGTTTACTTATGTGCGAAATTCAATTTGAATTGACCACTGCGCTTTTCGGTGAAGGAAAATATCGTGAGGAAACCTGCACGCATCTGCGAAGTAATTCAAAGATGTGTGTGAAGTCCCCAATCCGCACTGGGCCCGCGTGGGGACTATAGCCCAAACCCTCTCATGGTGAGGGGAGGCCTGTGCCCAGCAGTGGGACGCAAATTATTTGCTATATAGGCTGTAGTAGTAGTAGTAGTAGTAGTAGTAGTAGTAGAACAACGTCTAACAGAATATCTCAAAATATATGGAGCAAACTGACATTAGAAAATACGTTCCAATATGCTAATTAATTTTCTCCGGCTGATTGTGAATCCTTACTTATAATATATCAATGCCCCGCCCATTCATTTTGGTAGGACTCTGCTAATCCTCATAATTCTGCCGCCAAGATAGAGTTGTAAGTAAACAAAGTTTTATTGTACATATTTTGTCACCAAAATACACTTTTCCTGTAGTATTCACTAAAGAGCACATCACCTAAAGTTTAAATTAAATTTCACACATAGATATGTAAACTCCGAATTAAAATGACTTAAATTCCTGCAACATCTTTTGTCCTCCATTCCCACACGTCAGTGGACCGGAAGCGCATCAGGGTCGAGCGGTGTTATCAATAACACCAGCGCTGGGCAGCTTCCGGCGTCTAATGGACGCACACCCGTCACCGCACTGTAGACCTTATGCGGGCGCGATAGGCGCTACAACGCTTACGTTGACATGTTTGGGAGAACGTTGAACATATTATTATTGACGAGGAATGACGTATAACATCTATGCAAGATATTCGTAAGATAGTTTGCAAGGACGTTTAAAAATAATCATTAGCTTTAAATATATTACTAAGTCAAACATTTTAAGCGAGAGACCTCATCATGTTCTTATTGACATGTATTAATGAACTCTTTTATAGGTACATGATGTATTTCATTATTTATTGACTTTTTGAGACTGTCGACATCTATGGAATTTATATTTATTTGACAATGGAGGCCATCTCCATGTTTTTTTTTTCTGGACCCTTGGAGACTATACATCTCTAAGATCTTAGATTTAAGTTTAAGTCAGAGACTATACATCCCTTCAATTTAATTTTAGTACGTACCTATATGTATATTTTATACATGTAATGCAAATGTAAATTTTGTAACTATGTGGAAATTTTGAAAAAAGGCCTTCTGCTTGAGTTTGTTGCGGCGCTTCTTCTCAAGAAATTTGTCTAGGAAGCGCTGGTAAATTCTTTTTCTGACGTGTAAAAGTGCCCCTATGTGGCCAATTTGCTGAATAAATGATTGATTTTTTTTTGAATAGACAACAAAAATAATATAAACTAGCTTTTCAGTAACAATGAAGCAAAATTCTGTACGAGAGTAAGTAGGATTTTTTACCATTCTTTTTTCAGCTTGATAAACTTCGCTATCGGTGATCGAACGAATGATTTTATCTATAGGTATTAATAATAGGTCTAATAATAATGTATGCATGTCCGTTTGTATCTGTTCTCATTACATCGCGGCGTACATCGGAAAAGATCTGTCATCATCATCATTTCAGCCGAAAGACGTCCACTGCTGGACATAGGCCTTCCCCAAGGCTCGCCACTCAGACCGGTTTTGTGCCACTCGCATCCACCGCGTTCCGCGTAAAGATCAGTATTATGAGCAATATCCAGGCGCTTTAAGTTTCCACACATCCTGTAAGACGATTTGGAGCGCCATCTAGATATAGCTCGTGGAGTTTAAATATTCATACAGGTGGCATTTAACACTTATTTCGTATTCTTTCTAGGTTTACCTTACTTTTTCTATGGTTTTATTAAGTTGTATAAAAAATCGACGGAAGGGGGACAAATCTCAGAGAAAAATTACAAAATACACTAGCTTTTGCCCGCGACTTCGCCCGCGTGGAATTCGGTTATCGCGTTACCGCGGGAACTATGCGTTTTTTCGAGATAAAAAGTAGCCTATGTCCTTTCCCGGGACTCCAACTATCTCCATACCAAATTCCATCCAAATCTTTCCAGGGGTTGAAGCGTGAAGATGAAACAGACAGAGTTACTTTCGCATTTATAATATCAATATGGATAGCTAATTAACGTCCCCACTCATATTCGTACTAATCAGGCGTACCGGAATACGTCACCATCGACTAAGGTCCCGTTTCCGCCTCACCACTTCCAGAGAAGAGGCTTCACGGGTGAGTAGCGAGGCTCTGTCTTTCCACGCGACGTTTAGGCGGAGCGGGTCACTGCGCAATAACAATCGTCACTATACCTACTTACGGATCATAGCGCGCTGTTGAATTCTGTTTATCACTATGAATCTAATGATGAAGTAAATACCTACACTCAACAGCAATAAAAACAGGGCTCATTGTATAGGATGTTCTATACAAAGTGACCCGATTTCATTGCTGTTGAGTGTATAACGCTTGCCGGTAAACAAGCTACTACTACAGTCTATTTAGAAGTTTTTATGGAGAAAAATTGGTATAAGAAGTCAGATACAAGTAAAATCCTGAAAAATACCCCATCACAACCTTAGTCTATAGACCAAGGTTGTGATGGACATTTTTAGTACCTACCTTATAGTAATACTAATTTTCATTACAAACACTTTAATTTTTACCCACAACAGTCTTACAAAAATACATTTGAGTATATCTCTTTCGTTACCGTCCTCAAGTGACTGATAGACAAACTAGCACAACCGTGGAATGCTGAAAGTTGGAAGCATTTAGGTTCCTTGGAGGGTGTAGGTATGCACTGAGAGGATCTCTCAAAATTCATATGAGAACGGAAATAAATAGGATAGGTATGTAGTAAACCTACCTCGATTCTGGAGGTTCGCATGCTATCCATTATCTGCCATTTTCCTATCCGTTCAACCTCGTAATTTGAAGCCCAGATTAAGACCTTTTGTGTGTTCAGTTCGTTCTACGTGGAGTTAACATATTTTTGCCGGTTATCCTGCGTAGATACCGCTGCGTCTCGGCCGTACACGAAGGAACGCGGAATTCCACTGACCTCGGATGCCTTTCGTTCGTCTTCCTTTTACTTATTAATTTCTTGATTGACTATGCATGATCATGTTTTATTAATCTGTTGTTAGGTCCCTTGAGATTATTTTATATCCAGGTTTGCAACTTCGAAAACTATGTGTGGCCCCTCCGCTGTCTCACGGTTCTTGGTCAACCCCAAACCATTTTTGCACTTGATGGTAAGACCTCCTGGAGTATTGTCTTGCGGCGTATACGGCAGCATTTCTAGTGGACATTGTTATTACCGATTTTAAATTAATTTATGTTCATCTACTGAGACCGTAGCGGCTGTCAGCGAAAATTACTGCCAGCTCTCTTCTTTCTCGCTCTCATCTTTCCTTTGGACCAGTTGTGAGATAACGACCGGCTACACGTTACATTTAACTAAAAAGCTTACCTCTACAAAGGCAATCTTTAATTGAAAAATAAAATAAATAAGAAAAAAAGGCAATTATGTTGTGAAAATATAAACCAAATTTAATTAACCAGCCTTAAGCCTCGGCCGATTAATTGTAACGGCTTGGTCGCTCGATCAGCGCCAGCGCTGCTTGATGACGACGTCGACGTAGCCCTCGACGAGGCGCACGCGCCGCGGCGCCAGCGTCGTGTTGGCGAACACGCGCCCCTTCGTGAACGGGAACGTGCGCAGGAGCGGTAGGTCGGGAATCGACATGTTCACGAGGTGGTACGCGCCCTGGAAGAGGATCAAGATCTTAATAACAAGAACTTGCCGTGCTCTTCAGTGGCCTGTTCCTTTAGCATTGGCACTACTTTATTGCGCCACTTCAGTCACCACCGATTGCGCTGATTTTTTTTCTAGTTGCCAATCAAAAATATTTATGAATATACAGAAAACGTAACGGATTTCTTCAGATTAATAAACATTGCTCAAGAATCTGCGAAACTATCGATATAGGTAGGTAGCTAGCGGTGTACTTACTAAGTTCATTTTTAATTTCCTTGAGATCTTATAACGGGATACTTTACTTTAAAATCAATAAAATTGATGGACTTGAAATTAACGACATACCTAATCAGCTGATTAATATTGAATACTGATATTTATATTAAATTACAACCACACATTGATGTATCCGCCACTTTTTCATCGGTGTTTTTTTGTGACTAAGTAGTGAATTAAAGTAAAAATTCCTTGGGTATAGGACAGCCGCTTATTTTGAAGAGGCCTGAAGACCTCTTTTAGTGAATCTTCATGAAGCTCCGTCTGTACCTACTTGCTAACATATAGTGTACCTTTGGTATGGGACAGGTCTTGGGCAGCCCGCGATTGATGTGCGGCCCGAAGACCTCGTCCGTGAGGATCAGGTCGCAGACTTTATAGTGCATCTCCACGAAGCTGCGCCGGTACTCGTTGCTCAGGAACTCGTACACGAACACGTCCACCTAAGATATTCAATGTTTTTTTCATATCATTGATAGGGAAACGAGCATACAGTCGACCTGATGGTAAGCGGTCACTGCGGCCCATGGACACCAAAATCTCGTGATTTCTTTTTAAGAAACTATAAGATCTCGAAAGCGTTGTCCACCCTGAGATGGAATGCCTCTGTGCCAGTAATTTCAGCTGCCTTAACCTCTTACCGTAACAAAACAGTGCGAGCATATTGTGCGGCAGGTTACCGGGGAAAGACGGTGGTACACCTCGGACGGACCTAGCACCAGGCCCTACCACCATAATAACAAGACAAACTTATTTACAAAGAAGATTTTGAAAGGAAATGAGCATTTATAATATATTTCATATTTAACAATCGGACCGGACTCTGTTATTTGGAACGGGATCTTTATTTTTAATGCCAGAAATAGGCGTTCAAGATTCAAGAGGAATTGGTGATATACTGAAGAGAGGCGTAATATAACGTACTCGAAACTGACAAGCTTGCATGAAGAGAGGGGTGAATGTGTTGGAAGCGAGAGATATGACTTGAATAGAAACAGGCGGCGTTCTGTGATCTCTGGCTACCCCAACTTACAGTAGCGTTGTTCCCGAAAGGAACCAGGGTCTCCCCGTGCACGTGCAGATAGTGGATGGGGTCGGTCCGGCCGAAGCGACGCGCGCTCGCGTTCAGAAAGGCGTAGTACCGAGGGTTGTAATACGTCACGTTGATCCGCTCCACGTCCACGTAATATATCTGAAAACGAACCTCTGCTGAACATTCTTCTCTTTTTAAGAGGATCTTTGTACCGAAGATCGGCGAACTTTGGGAAGAAGTAAATAAATAATTAACAGTCACTCGATGATATACCTCGTTGCTATAATAATTTATTCTACGTCACCCGTGTTATGATAAACGATCATCTTTGGCAAACATGGCATAGTTTATTTAGTTAGATGAAGGGGAACGTCAGCCTTAGTCCACACAAGATCATAGCATGGTCGACTCAGAGAACCTAGTACCTATTAGTTTGTAACCAAAAAATCGCCTGGATCAATCAAACGTGTCTTCAGGTAGGTACCTAATAACAAAACTTGATTTCGCCCACATCGGCTGTTTATGTCATCTACATAACATTAGTGTGAATGAAAATAATTTTCCTTCAATGAAAGAAAGTGGCCTTGGCGTACTCCTATGGGAAGCGTGATTTTATTTTAGGTATTAATTTTTATCACTAGCTTGGAAAAGTGATAAGCTCTTCTTACTCTTTCTCTCGCGTATAAAGTTTCCACAAAACAGATCACAAATAAAAATAATACATTATTCCAAGGCATCATGTGACTACTAAAAGTACGTGATGCATAATAACTATATTTTTGTACAAATAATGGATTCCAGATAATGATGTCGCTTAAGCAAACTTCCAGCCAAGTTCTGAAATCGGTTAACATTGGAAGATCGGTTTGGCTCAGTTGTTAGTGGCTCTGCCTACCTGTTCCGAGAAGGTTGCGGGTTCGAATACCGTTAGGGGCAAACTTTGTGTGATGAACACGACTGTTTGTCGAGTCCTGGATGATTAGTTTGGGGCTAAGACAATCTCTGTGAAGTGTCCCAAGATATTTTAAACTTATTAAAGGCCTCGCATATTCCATAAAAAATCAATAAAGAACAAAAACCGCGTTAGGCCGTGCCTCGTTGATGTGGTGAGCTTTGACCCTTAAAAGCTCGACTCAGATGGCGCTGCAAACGCTTGACCCAAACCAAACCCCAAACACTGTAGTTGTCAAATTTACGGTTTTTTTTGTTAACAATTTTAAGTAGATTTGCTTAAAATTGTTAAATATTGACCGCAATTTTAATTTTGGTTCAGTTATTTTTGATGAAAATGAAGACATCCCAATGCAATTATACCTGCCCCACATACATACCAACTCTTTCGGAAACACGTGGCGTCCGTTCTCATTGCATCCTGGAACTGCACAGCGCGGCATTTTTTTATAATTTAAGTAATATTTCTCTAAGTAATTGACAGATGGTTTGGGTCAAGCAATCGCAGCGCGCCTAGTGGCCAAATTATGCAGATTTCTTGTCCATTGAAGTAATTTCATAACACTGGCACATTGCATGGAATTTTTTTTTTACCCGACTGCGCTAGCACGCCTAGGGGTTTAGAACTCCTTATAATTCTGTCAGAGAATCAGGACTTACTAGAAGAATTCGAACGTGGGCTAAATGACCAAGTAACAACTAACAGCAAAACTAACTACAGGTCAGGACGCAGCTCTTTCCCCACCACTCAACCTTCCCAACTCCGTCATTTCCCCTATAACCTACCAGAATAACCGGTCAACTCCGCTAACATCGCAGCCGTCACTCCAGGCTGCTAAACCAACCGGGACGGTTATGCTACACAGCACGCCACCCACAGCCCGGTGAAGCCGTAACAGCCGAAGTAATACAGCTTTGCTCCATTAAAAAAAAATCGGTCTGGTTTATGGCCAAATAGCGATAGGAGTGTTTAGAGTAAATGCCAACTTTGAAAAAAGCCTGCGCGTTTCATTGAAAAGCTCCAGACCCGCACCATACCGAGATATTGGAGATGTGGAGTTGAGTGGCCATCCTGAACAAATATAAATGTATTCTTTGGCACTATCTGTAGCCTAACCGGCTTGATTTTTGATTTTAGTTCGTGAGGTGTCGATTCGTCTTGATTGTGAGAATTACACTGGGGGTATATCGTCTATCAAAAGTTTGTATGCAGTCGTTTTTGACGTGATAACGTCTTATAAATCATTGAACGCCGGCTGCGCGCGCACAAAAAAACATGACGGAATAGTAACGTTCCGCTTGAGCCGAGCGCGCAAGCGGGAGCGCGGAACAAACGATAGAGAGGCACGATAGCCCTAAGCGTGACGTTATCACGTAAAATTATAATCCGTAAACCGACTTTACAGACAGCCAGTTTTTTATTTTTACAGAAATCGAGTTATTTGACACAAATAGTGACCATTATTATTTTTTAATTAACTTGCCGTTCGCTCTTCCTTGCAGAACGCAATAAATTAAAACGCAATGAACATTAGGTATCATTATTAATAACTCGTTACGCTTTCAACCGCGAAGCACTCATTTTGTAAAACGCAACAAAATTGTACTACTTATAGGTACATATTTTGATTTAAAGAAATAAGTTTCGAGAGTTCTATTTAGGCAATTTTGCGTCCTAACTTTACGTAAGGAGATATTTCTATCAAACAGGGTACAACAGGTACAACTGTACAACAGGTACAACTGTACAACAGGTACAACAGTACAATAGGGTGCAAAGTGTTCAGTTACGGCAAAAACTGATGGGTAGGTACACGCTAGTGAGATGTGACCTTTAACAACCACGCGCGCACGCGGCAACATGGCTTTTGATAAAGGGGAGGGTTTCAGGTAGCCGAATCATAAAACATTTCACGGCAAGCGATTTCTGAATGAAAAAAACATAACCCTCCTTCTGTCGCAGTCGGGTAAAAAAAAATCAAACATGCTGTGAAAAAAAAATCAGCTTTATTGATCGATTAAGACGACGCATCGGAAATGAAGGCGGTTTAATTAAACGTCAAAAACTGATTTGTAGCTTACGACCTTTCCAAGAGATTTCCAAGAGAGAACGCCGCGCTACATTTTCGATGGAATACGCAGATGGGTTTGCGCAGGCTGAATTTGAAATCATAGTTCACCGATGCGTTCGCCTTAGTTGAAACCGTTCGGTCTCGCGGTCAACGCCAGCGCTGCTTGATGACGCCGTCGACGTAACCCTCGAAGAGGCGCTCGCGCCGCGGCATCAGCGTGGCGCGGACGAACACGCGCCCCTTCGTGAACGGGAACGTGCGCAGGAGCGGCAGGTCCGGGATCGACATGTTCACGAGGTGGTACGCTCCCTGGAAGAGGATCAAGATTTTAATAAAAAGAACTTGCCGTGCTCTTCAGTGGCCTGTTCCTTTAGCATTGGCACTACTTTATTGCGCCACTTCAGTCACCACCGATTGCGCCGATTTTTTTTCTAGTTGCCAATCAAAAATGTGGTTTACGAGGTGGTAGGCGCCCTGGGAGAAGACAGAAGACGCACTCTTTGATATATTGACTAGATAACATGGCGCGATCCTCAAAAATTCAAAACGCTTCAATGTTTTGTGAATCCATATTTAATATTATAAATGCGAAAGTAACTCTGCTTGTCTGTCTGTCTGTTACCTCTTCACGCTTCAAACGCTGGACCGATTGAGATGAAATTTGGCATAAGATAGTTGGGGTCCAGGGAAAGGACATAGGCTACTTTTTATTCCGAAAAAACGCATAGTTCCCGCGGGAACGCGATAACCGAATTCCACGCGGGCGAAGTGGCGGGCAGAAGGCACCAAAAATAAATGGTAAACGTGAACCGATTTGTTTTGTTCAAAAGGTGTTTTTTTCTAAATTGTAGCCGGGAAACTGTAGCCCAATTTTTTTTAATACAAAAATTAAAAACCGCCTTCAAACTCCGACAGACTGCGAAGTCGGTGTCAAGTGAACCGACCCAAAGAAATAATAATCATATAGTGAACTTGACATTGACATCGCAGTCTGTCGGAGTTTGAAGTCGGTTTTAATTTTTTATTAAAAAAAATACCGTAGCTTATCTCTAGTAGCGTACCGTACCGTAGCGCACCTACTACTACTACTAGAGCCTATTTGCGTCCCACTGCTGGGCACAGGCCTCCTCTCATCACGAGAGGGTTTGGGCTATAGTCCCCACGCGGGCCCAGTGCGGATTGGGGACTTCACACACATCTTTAAATTGCTTCGCAGATGCGTGCAGGTGTCCTCACGATGTTTTCCTTCACCGAAAAGCTCAGTGGTAAATTCAAATTGAATTTCGTACATAAGTAAACTTAGAGGTGCGAGCCGGAATCGAACCCCCGACCCTCTGCATGAGAGGCGGTAGGTCGAACCACTAGGCCACCACGGTTTCAGGGTAGCGTACCTACCTATCTATAAATTTTATATATATGGAAATTTAGCAATAATGTGGTCAGGAGACCGGTACCACTTGAAGCCCTAGTAAAACCATCCAACTTCATCTAACAATAAGTCGCCATCTGCCCAACTGCCCTGCGTGACTTCTGTCAAATTCTTTTCTAATCCGCAAGGTGAAAAGGCTGCGTTGACCCTCAATGCAAGCAAAAAAGTAATAAAATGAAAATAGGTATATCTGATTTTCTTTTGACCATAAAGTGTGCACCATGCCAGCACCGTGTTCATATCGTTTTTTTTCTGGAAACCACTTGTATTTAGAGATCTTCTCTATCTAAAGTCCCGCGCCGTCATTTTTCAAAACGCTTCATTTTTTTCATTATTATTTAAAAAGCACCACCAACACTCTCAATGCATAGTTGATGGCTGTCTCAGCACGCACACAAGTGTTGAGAGTGTTGGTGGTGCTTTTTAAATACATTGAAGCGTTTTGAAATGTGAAGGCGCGGGACTTTAGATAATAGAAGATCTCTATGCGAACTGAAGACCTATTCTAGGGCCTTTCCACGAAACTAAGGCTGTATTCGTTGTTCTCTCGTCGTTTATACATAACCTAACAAAAAGTAGGTATACCTTTGGAAAGAAGCAGGTCTTAGGAAACCATCTCTGGACGATGGGCCAGATGACCTTGTCGGTCAGCAGGTCGCAAACCTTGTAGTGCATCTCCACGAAGCTGCGCCGGTACTCGTTGCTCAGGAACTCGTGCACGTACAAGTCCACCTGCGATGGTCAGTGGTTTAGCACGACAAACTATTGAAACAAACAAGATGTTGCAATAGAACCGGAGTCCGTTATATGGAATTACTGGCTTCTGACCGCGACTTAAAAATTGCCGATAACTTTTCTTTCCGACATCCGATTTTAATCAAACATAGCTTATATGTTGCTCCAAATGATGCTCTATCTACACTTGAAAACTGCATTCAAATCGGTTCAACAGTTTCGGAGATCAACTCCAACAAACAGACAGATAGACAGAAAAGATGTCTAAAAATCGAAAAATCTTTAGACCCCCACGTGCCTTTTTTTGAACTTTACTTTCTATATACAGACAGGCCGGGCAGGCTCTTTTATTATTATAGTATAGAAGATAGATATGGAATGGTTTCTTATTTTTAATGTCAGAATAAGCGTTCAAGGTACTTGCATACATTACGACAGGATATTTTTAATCTTCTGAGACTGAGTACTATACCTATTTAGGTACTTCAAACGGACTGCCTTCATCAGAACAAAAAATCTGGTTTCTCAAAGACCACTTTATTATCACTTTATGAAGTCCGAATTGTAACCTACCTAGTGAGAAAGGAAGTGGTTTTGGTTGCCGGACCTTGCATAGAACTAGACTTACATAGAAGCAGCGTTCTGTGGTTTCTGCCTACCCCTATAACTTACATTAACGTTGTTCCCGAAAGACACCAGCGTCTCTGAATGCACGTGCATGTAGTGGATCGGGTCGGTCCTGCCGAAGCGGCGTGTGCTTGCGTTCACGAACGCGTAGTACCGAGGGTTGTAATACGTCACGTTGATCCGCTCCAAGTCCAAGTAATATATCTGAAAATGAAATGATGTTGAACTCATTCTTTTTATCAGAGGCGAATACCTATTGGACTGAAGTATTTCACCGGTTCCCCTCGTTTACGCACATTTTTTTCTGGCAGAATTCGATTTTGCATAATCAGTATAGGCATAATGGTGTTTACGCCGAAACTAATCTCGCATAGCGATTTTTCGTCGAATTCTATTACGCATAATCTGTTTACGCCGAAAGGTTTTCACGCATAATTTTGGAATTCCGAATATTGTTTAGGCAGAAAATTACTTTCGCCAAAATTCGTTACGCCGAATACTACTTTCGCATGACCTTTATTTTCACCGTTTTAAAAACCTTGGGAAAATGCCTTTACGCATCCCGTCCGGCCGGGGGTGACGCATTCAACCGCTGCCCCGTCGCGGCCGCCCGCCGGAGCAGGACTCCTCCAAGTTGGGGCTGGAAGCCCCTTACCGCTGGAGGCGTGCCGAGGAATCAAGACACGCCGACCAGCCCGAGGACTCGAACCCCCCGCAGTCCTCAGCAGTAATCCACTAGGGGTTGGGTTCTGGGGGAACTCCTTCCCCCTTCTGTGGATTTTGCGCACCTCAGTTTGGGTTGCGGAAGACAGGGAGAACGGCGCGTCATAATACCGACACTCCTCTTCCCCCGCAACCCCACCTCACAAAAGCAGCCCTTACGGGCCGCAACCTCTAAGTGAAGCCCCAGTCAGCAGGTGACCGGGGCCGCACAAACGTCGCCCTGAAAAGGGCAATGTCCCCACTCGTATCCTCTGCAACGCCCTTTGCTTAAATCAAAGGGACGTGCAAAGAGACACTCCCGAGGCTAGAGCCCCCCCCCTTGTCGGGTATTAGCCATCAGCCTTCAATATCCCGCATGCGGGAAATTGTAGACCGATGCCCAGGGTGCACCGGCACCAACCACTCCCGTTCCCCCAGACGAATTCGAAAGGACTGGCAGCACTTGGGCACACGTGGAGGAACCCGACTCGCACCCCATGAAATGAATACCTAGCCTGTCTAACATCGATAATTTTATTAACTGTACCTCAAGTGTATTTTTCGGACCTGGAAAATACTTCTCGACCGCGTTTGCGTTTACATCAAGATTGTATGAAAACTTGAACAGCGCCCCTAACGGTACGTTTTGTAACAAGGTTTAGCGAGTGTATTTTGATTAATACGAATGAGTGACGAGCGAGTAAGTGAGTAAACGAAAACGTTCACGTTTTCGAGTGACTTTTAGTATGACAGAAACGCAGTAGTATACGCAATTAGATCTGTCAAGGTCACTGTCAGGCCAATAGTTTGAACATTTTTGAAGATACTAAACATGGAGATAAAATTTAGAAGACACGCGGCATGCAGGACTTTTCAGTGCCTTACAAAATTGCTGGTATTGCCTACATGGAAATCTGTATAGCTAGTATTTGGGCAAGAAGCGAAAGAGAGAACTCGGTTGAAGAGTTTCCTACCATATTATAGTTGGGACTTAGGAGTTGTTTACAAGCATAGTTTACAGGAAGAAACCGGATATAGCGCTGCGAGGAAAGTATATGGAATACCGATTAGGCTACCGCAGGAATGTTTTTTAATGAGGAACTGTTCCTACGATAGTTTTACAGAGATGTTTAAGGGAAGATACTTAAGTATTGCTAATGTTGTCTCGGTCCAAGAAGGGAAAGGCCAATTACAGAAATGTTCACAAGAAGCGTCATACTCCGCCCTACTCTAACGCCGCCTTATGATGGCCCATTTATAGTGGTTGAGAGGAGGAGCAAAGCATGGGAACCTGATTAATAGAGAAGGCAAAGCGACGTGCGAATCAATCGGTCGCTTGAAACCAGCCTTTTTGCTGAACGATGAAGAGGCGTACATCGCGACGTAGTCGATATAGGAATAGTCTTTCCAGGCGTGGAGGATTGTGCCAGCACCATCGGCATCGTCCACAAGGCACGGCACGGAAGAGAGATAGGCCGTGTCATGGATTATCGTTTCGGTAGACATAAGTACATATTGGGTGATGCTCACAAGAATTTCCAGTGTGTGACGGCACATTCTTGTGAGCCTCACTCATTTAAGCGTTCTAAATTATTATGAAATAAATCAACTTGAAACTAACCAAGAAAGTAGTTTGTTCTCATCATCACCACTCCCGCTACATATGTGGTAGATTAACGTTAAATAAATCATGTAAAGGGAAATACTATAAATGCAAAATTGTGGCTTAGTAGGTACTTATAGCTAAATAGAGCGGCCAACATTCTTGACTGATGCGAATACCTAAAAGCATTATATCAATCTAGCTTATTCCGACGGTGACTTCATTCACGTGGAATTCGGAGCGTTCCCGCGGGAATTATGCTTAGTAACACCCCCCAATTCCCCAAGGAACCTATATGCCAAATTTCAGCTTTCTGCGGTTAGTAGCTTCGGTTGTGCTTTGATCGATCAGTTGCTAGTTGCTGACATTTGCTAAAGAAATATACATACTTACAATAAATAACACCAATAATAAACTCAATGGATTATATAGCATGATTTATTAGTGTTTAAACTACTTAAAACTTGATGAAATTCTGGTAGGAATCAGCAGTTGGCTCAGCCACGGGGTCTGGTCTTAAAGTTGCCACAGTTCCACTTGACTTGCTGGGGCAGAGCCAGAAGGAACACTGAAAGAAAATGTAAGTGTATATTAGGTATTTAATTGAAGCCGTGATGGTGGCCCACTACTAGGCCACCATCACCTATTTATGAAAGGGGACGACTGCCTGGATCAGTCGGGTGATCGGTCCTCCATTCGGAACCATTTCACCCATACCATCACCTATAGAACTCTTCATGCGGAGGATCGGCGGGCGTTCGAATCCGGCTCGCATCTGTGAGTTACTTTTGTGCAAAATTACCTACTACTTGGCTTTTCGGTGAACGAAAACATAGTGAATCGTAAAGAAACATGCACGCATTTGCGAAGTAATTCAAGAATGTAGGTACATGTGTGAGTCCCCAATCCAAACTGCGCCTGTGTAGGGCCCAAACCCTCTGCAGTGGATATTGCATATGTCAAATAAAAATAAATACTATTATTATGTCTAATACTTACTGTTTCTTGCTTCTATGCACGCATTCTCCTTTGTATTTAATAAAAGTAACACGAGCTGCGCCAATTCTTTCTACATTACAAGAAATTTGGCTCAATTCAAAGTATGGATCTTAAAATATAATTCTTCTCTTCTGTTCTCTTATATAATGGCTTCTTTCTAAGTATATGCAAGACAATTTTGCCACTTTCAAGTATGGCCTACGGGCCGAGCATTGTATGGAGGAAACAATTAATGTACGATATAAAAGATAAATCAAGTAAACTTGGTGAGGCTCAACAAACGTCAACGTCCATCTTTCAACTCAACTCAACACACTTCGAGTAAACTATTCGTAAAAGGTTCATCTTTAACCTTTGAGTGCATTTGTCAACACCGTTCTCGCACACGTTCATGTATTGTCACCATCACTTTGCGACATCCGCTATACACTATAAAATTGAGGGTTTCTGTCTTGGACACTTCGCCATTATCAAAATATTGGCCTCAGGCCGGCAATTATTCAATAATAAACATTTAAATTATCATTAATATCAAATTTGAGGAGGCTTGGTAAACGTCAATCATGACAATGTCAAATATGTGACGGAAGGCAGTGAGTTAAAACGTCTCGATCGCGTTTGCGTTTCTCCAGGTTTTTTCTGTCAAAATTGTCAAAATGGCCATAAGTGTTGCCAAGTTACCTACATTTTCTAAAATTTCTAGGCAACCCGGAGTAATTTATGTAATTTAGTTTTTTGTTAAACCAAATCGAAGTACATAGTTATAGGTATATTCGTCACAAACGTGGAGTATCTCAACATTAAAAAAGAAAGACACACTTATACGTATGCGAAGAAGCTTAAATAAATAACATACTTAGTAAAAATTATCTCAAGAACACAATACAAGCATATTAAGACATAGACGACATACATATATCATTTATTTCACTTAAAAAATCTAAAATTTTGAAGTAAATTTGGATTCGACAGGTTCGAAAACCTAAGTTCTCACCTTCTCACGTGATAAAGTCGGGTGAGTAACTTTACTTCTTGCGTTTCGTTTAATTTACTTTTCAAACTGTCAAATACGAGCTTACACTCGCAGTTAGTCAGAAAACGTGTAAACGAATTCACATCCGTTTTCGTAAAGTAAATGTCACTCGCTGAATTGACTCCATGTTTTGCCGCTAGGGGTGCTGTTTGTGTTCTCATACAAAAATGATGAATAAACTAAAACGCGTTCGATGCGTTTAGCGCAAATAAAGATTTACACTCATGTGAGAAGAGGTAAAAACAAACCGAGCCCG